>RJWM01012634.1:0-55603 GCA_004363535.1 Dasyprocta punctata
ATTTCTAGAATATATAAAGTACTCAAAAAATCAGAGCCCCCAATCTAAAAAGCCAATCAAAAATGGGATCTCAAATCAACACACACTTCTCAGATGAAGTTGAAACAGCAAATAAATGTATGAAAGAATGTTCAGCATCACTGGTCATTAGCGATATGCAAATTAAAACAATGCTGAGATTCTATTCACTCCAGAAAGAATGGCTATTATCAAGAAATCCACAAACAACAAATGCTGGTAAGACTATGGAGAAAAAGGAATCCTTCTCTGTTTTTGGTGGTAGTGTAGACTGGTGTAACCACTGTGGATATCAGTATGGAGGGTCATCAAAAAACTAGGACTAAGGGTCCCATTTGATCCAGCTATTCCCTTCTTTGTATCTTCCCAAAAAAATTAAACGCATCATTCTACAGTATATATACACACCCATGTTTATAGCAGCACAATTTGTAATAGCTAAATCTTGAAAACAACCCAAAGCCTATCAGCTGATGAATGGATAAGGAAGATGTGGAATTTTGAATACAATGGAATACTACTTCCATAAAGGATAAACTTGAGATATTTCTAGCTGAATGAATACACCTTGAGACCATAATGGTAAGTGAAATTAATCAGACAAACATGTGTAAATGCCATTGTTTCTCTGGTGTGAAAAATTGAAAGTGTAAGTAAGGCCCAAAATATACAAAAGATACTGTGAAATAGGAATACAGTGTCCAATGGAAAGAGGAACTAGGGAGAGGGGAGGAAGAATGGAAGGGAAATGAAAAAAAATTGAAAAGAAGGATAAACTGGAAACAAGGCTTTTGTATACATAGAGTGGAAGAGGAGTTGAAGGGCTGGTGGGTTAATGGGAAAAAATAAGAATCAAGTTTTATCATGTACAGGTATAAAATTCCTATAATGAATGTTATCATTATGTATACCTAAAAATGTACCAATAAAGTTAATAAAAAATTAAATTACACAGTTATAAGAATTAAGAAGGTTTTAACAAAATTTTAAAAAGCACAGGATTTTTACAGGTACTCACTACGCAAAATTTAAGCAGAAAAGTATAATAGAAAAGTGAATGTTAAATATTACCTTTAATCCCACTCATAGTATAGATTTACTCAGAATTTTGAGAAAGATGGTTCTAAACCTCTCCCAGTGCATACATATGTAATTTTTAGTGGACTTTTGCAAAACCCTGCATTTTAATCTACACAATTCACTCAAAACCATGTTAGAGGGAAATTTTCTTTTCAATAAATGAAGATACATAATATCATTTTAGAAATTATAGTATTGAAAACAAAGTAATTTACTTGACCTATTCATGCTCAAGTTATTTGTCAGCTATTCTGAAGTTGTTATTCCAGTATTTAAATCATTTCTCACACTTGTCCAATCATTTCCTAAGAATAACTTTAACAAGTGAATTTATTGGATGAAGGTGTACATCAGTTTTGACACAGATTATCAGAAACATTGTACCAATTTATATGGTCATAGCAGTTCTGCATCCTCAGCTTCATCTTTACTAATGTATCTATAAAACATTTATCTAATTTTTTAAACTATCAATATTTATTAATTTGTTTTTTCTTTTGTAGAAAAGTCAAGCATTTTTATTTGTTCATCTGTATTTCTACTCATGAAGAGTTTGACAGTTTCTTGTTTTGAGTTTTGTTTTGGTGCCATGGATTGAACCCGGAGCTTTGGACATGCTAAGCACATGCTCTGTTACTCTGCCATACCCTCACCTACAGGTAATGAAGGTTTAACATGAATTTGTGCACGTTTTGCCTAGGCAGTTCTGCAGTCTAGTAAAAACAAAATTCTCCCCAAGTGGTACACAAATCTGACCTAAGTAGAATACTTAGAATGTACATGTGCAACATATGGCTAGACCACAGCTGCATCTGATTGCCCTATAAACTCTGTTTGGAATCAGTTACTTACAAATTAGCTTATTTCATTCACACTTCTTCACCACTAACTTGACAGGCAATTCTTAAAGAGAGGAAAAGTGTGACTCCATTTTCAACTTTTTAAAAAAGCATTTCACAATTGAAGGCATCACTCTCAGAATTTTTATATAGGTTTTGACTATATTTTTCTTTACAGTCTCATCTCTTGCCTCTGACTGCCACTAACTTAGCATTTACTGGGTCACTACAGACAGAATGACATCTTTTCATCCATCTAAAACTAAAACTGGAGTATAAACAGAGCCATACTATCTTCATACGGTCTACGTGAACACTGCTCATTCTTTCCTACCTATGTGCACCTTGAGAGACTCCTACAGAAGCTAAATCCTGTGTGTAGATGCTCTCTAGCTTCAAGACCTTTACAGTCACTGCCCTGGTCACACTCCTGATGGGTTGTGATTTTTACAGAATGTAACAATCTGCTTAAACAGTGGCAAAACTTACTGATTTTTTAAAAGCTGAAGCTATCTGTGGCTCAGATTTTTTATCAAAACAGGGTATCACTGTGGGGCAATAGCCCTACACAATTTCTGTTATTGGTCTTTCTCTTCCCATGCCAGACAGAAGAAGCAGTGAGACAGCTTATTTTCCAGGTTTCCAAAAATATTGCTTCTGGAAAGCCCTGAGAAAATCAGAATTCACAGAGGAAAATCCCATTCGCCTGCCATTCTCACTTGTGTCATTACCTTAAGGCTCTAACCCGGGCTTAATCACCTCCTGGGGCTTCTTTGTTATAGGAAAAACCCATGTAGAATAGTCTTCTCCCTTTCCAAAATCCCATTTTAACTAGACCATGCCTGTTTTTGCAGACATCTCTTTTGGAAACAAAGTAAACAGCAATTACAACTTGCTCCCATTCACCTCTCCCATGGAAAAGGAGGTAAAAATACTCACGTATACTATACATTTGTTTAAAATTTGCTATTTAAGGTGTATTTCCGCACCAAGATTTCTTTGACCTTTTTGCTACTCTTTTAGGTTGAAGCAAATATCTCTTTGTTCAGTTTATTTTACTCTCAAACTGGGAAGTTTCAGTTTAGTTAAGGAATTTAGTTTGTACTTTATTCTATATTATTTCATTCTTAGGAATGGAAATTACATATAAAGAAATATATTGGATAGTAAAACTATGAATAGCTAATTTCCTTCAAATCATGAATAAACTTTTTAAAATTGATTACTTAGCTGAATGTTAAATATATAAAAGCAATTAATTTGGATATTTTGTTGAGTTGTCCGAGTGCTTCTGAGAAGTGAAGCCCTGGAGAAGGAAGAAAGGAGTTTTCTTCATTATGTAGAAGAGTAAGGGAGCAAGAAGCAGTTTTCTTTTAGTATAAATAAAGTCTGATTTTGGAGTTCTGACTCCCAAGAACATGAATGTTCTTTTTAACTTCGTGGAATGCAGTACCATATCTGTTTATTCATGTGATTTGGTTTAATTGCTAATTTAGTGTTGTTTCTGAGGTACTTAAAATTCAGTAATAAGGACTCACATAATGAAGTATTATGTAGACTAATTAATGAATATATAATGCCACATAATACCACATGAAGTTATTGCAAATGCCAACTGTTATCATTATACATGTCAGATTTAATTTTGCTTCTGAATCTTCTAGGCTGAGTACCTAATTCTATATTCACTATTTCATTTGCTTTATGCCAATGATCCTCAGCAGTGTTTTGCTAGTTCCTCAGTATAGTAACCTTCTATTTGGGAGAAAATCACAGAAATACCTTGGTTTTCAATAAGAAAAGCTATATATTGAATTTAAATGACAGTTATGCCATTTAGTAACTCTCTGATCTTTCCTGAACCTTTTAGAACTCAATATGGCAAGTTTTAAAATGACAGTAGTAACATGCACAAATTAAACACATATTTGTAGTGTGTACAGCATGTTCTAAACCCTGCTATGGCACTGGGGGCTTAGCAAGCATGACTACATAGAGCCTACTTCAAGGAAGCTAGTGGAAAGTGTCATGTGTATTGTGCCATGAGGAAGACGACAGCCAGTTACCATGGAAGCACATGAAAAGATCAACTCGCAGCATTTTTGGTAATATTAAACTAAATATTGTTTACAGAGAAGTGACACTAGGCCTAGCTCATAGGAGATACCAGTCTAAGAAACATTAGTTAATCCTTTTTCCCTTTTATAGAATTGCCTTTTTTAAAAAAAATGACAGAGAACGTCAAGTATTGATTATATCAGTGCACAGATGGTTGTGTAGGCATCACAGAGTTTCCTTACAGGTGAATTTGGCCTTCTTTACCAATAGCATGGATAGATCTTTCATATTTCATTCTGCATGGGAAAATTTATTTTTAAAATGTTTAATCTGTCTACATCCACAAGTGAAGAAGCAGTAAGTAATTATATTGATAAACTTACTGTTTGCATCTTTGTTTGCAGCAAAAGTCACTACGTTTTTAAACTGTAACTCAAATAGATGAATAAAATATACCTAATATAAAATTTATCAACTTAATCATTTTACATTCATTGTCATCAAATACATTCACATAGTTGAACAATCAACTTCTAGAAGATTTTTATTTTGCAAAACAGAAACTCTGTACTCACTAAGCAACACCTCATTAATCCATGCCTCATTCCCTGGAAGTCATCCTTCTTTCTGTATCTATGAATCTGAATATTCTAGATCTCTCATCTAAGTGGAATCATATAGCATTTGTCTTTTAAAGACTATCATATTTCATTTATTACTATGTCCCATGGCTCATCCATACTGTTTCATGCCAGAATTTTCTTCCTTTTTAAAGTAAAATAATATTCCATTATATTATCACATTTTGGCTATCCAATCATACATTAATGTACACTTGGGTTGCTTCTAACTTTTGAGTTTTGATAATAAAGCTGCCATGAATCAAGTGTGGAAATATATCTTCAGGACCTGATTTCAATTCTTTTGTACATAAACCCAGAAATGGAATTGTTGAATGATATTATAATTTTTTTATGCTGTTCAGGAATCTCCATACTGTTTTCCATAGTACCTATACTACTTTACATTCCCATCAAGAATATACAGAGTTTCCAATTGCTCCACAACCCTGTGAGTGCTTATCATTTAGTTTGTTGTTAATGATGTTTCATACTAACCATCCTCATGCATCGGAAGTGATACCTCATTTTATTTTGATGTCCCTAATGATTAGTTATGTTATCATGTTCTTCATGTTCATTGTGTTTAGTACGTTTACTGCCATTTGTATATTATTTTAGAAAAATGTCTACTCAAGTGTCCACTTTTAATCAGTGTACTTATTTAGGTATTTGTTTGAGTTGCAGTTCTGCATACAGTATTAATACTAAACCTTTAGCATACACATGATTTATAAATATTTTGTTATGTTACTCAGATTGCCTTTCACTTTGTTCTGTCCTTTGAAACAGAAGCTTTTCTTTGAATATCCAATATACCAAAAACAAACAAATAAATAAATAAAATGATTAACCAATATACCTATTTTTACTTTGAACCCTGTGCTTTTGGAGTTACACTCAATAAAATGTTTCCAAATATATCTTACAGTCCTTAAATTAGTGACAAAGAAGAAACAGGCAGCAAGTTACAGTGGAGGATAATGTTTTCAAAATTAATGAGATAAAGTTTGTTTGTTTATTTTGCGTGTGTGTGGCACCAGGGATCAAACTCACAACCTTATGCTTGCCAGGCAGGGGCTTAAGCCACTGAGCCAAACTCTGGGCCCTAATTTTTTTTTATTATTATTTTTTATTTAAGCGAAGAAAAAAAAAGACATATATAACAAAGACAACAAGCAAACGAGACAAACAAACGAGTAGAGTAAATGCACAACAGTAACATTGCAGGTTTACAAAACCAGATGATAGAAACTTGACAATGGTTGCAATATTGCGTATCATTATCTTTAAAATGGTTACTTACATTAACAGATATAGACATGTAAAATTGATCTAATCATATGATTATTAATTGTTCTTTCTCAATAACAAATACATTCAGCAGTGTGTTCATTTTAGTTATCTTACATAAACATATATACAGGTTTATATCTTTTCCTTTTCCCTTTTCTCTTTCCGCCTTTTCCCTTCCCAATTACTTTTGCTCTTCAAGCTATTTTTTACCCTTAAATAGTATTTATTATAGATTTTGGATCATATATACTTTTCCGTTTCTTACACTGGGGAGACAATACGGTATTTACACATGTGGGTTTGATTTATCTTACTTATGAGTATGGTCTCAAGTAGTGACCATTTACTTACAAAAGTCTCAATGCAATCTTTCTTAGATTGAAAACATCATACCACAGTGATATCTGTGAGGGCCCTAATGTTTTGAGACAAGGTCACACTACGTAGCTCAGGCCAGCCTTGCGTTCACATTGTAGCCCAAGCTGGCCTAAAACTCCCAATACTCCTCCTACCTCAGCCTCCCGAGTGCTGCGACTAAAGGTGTGCACCACCACACGCGGCTGAGATAAAGTTTGTTGATAAGTAAGAAGCACTGGAAGCTCATATTTAAAAGCCCAAACCTCCCTCTGCTGCTCTCTCATTCAATCTTTTACTAATGCATTGTAAGAGGATATAAGCTTAACTTTCGAATGCTCTTGACAGGCAGCCACCTAATACTAGAAGTAAAGACTGTAGAACAAGGATTTTGTTTTTGGTAACATTCTGGTACCTTCAGATGGAAACCTCTGCCTGGAGAAATGATACACAAGGTACTGTCACACGGAACAGAGCTGTCCCTGAGCAGTTGAGTTCAAACAAAGTCTGACACTGACTGAAGTCTTTTTTTTTTTTTTTTTTTTTTTTGTACTGGGGGTTGAATTCAGGGTCTTCACACTGAGCTGCATCCCCTGCCTTTTACTATATTTTAAATTTTTTGAGCCAGATCTCAAAAAGTTAAAAGATGCCCAGGCTGAGCTAAAACTTTTAATCATTTTGTTTCAGCCTCCCAGAGTGCTGTAAGTATAGGCACGTGGGACCGTACTCAACTTGAAGTGAATTTTTTGAGAGATGCACATTCTGGGTATTTACATATTTGGTTCACTAAGTTGTGGAGATAAAACAGGAAAGGAATTATCCAAGTTAAGATGCTTCGTGTCACATTCTCCAACAGTGGAAACCATGTGAGTCATCAAGAGAGTCATGACGTCGCAGCGGTGGTAAAGTTCTTACTGACTAAAGTCACGCTGAGCTACCTCGGCACAACGTTACCATCTATTGCTAAACATTAAAGTGTGCAGATGTGAGATTCAACTGAGATTAAAGAGCATTAGAATGTAAAATCATAACAAGAGCTAATGTTGAGTACATAACCACCATTACAAGAGCCCTCTCGGATTTGACACTTTTGATTTATTCATGCAGAGTACATCTCTGGATTTCAGTACCCTGTTTTTCTTTCTGGAAAGAAAGAATTTAAATTTTCTAAGACTATTACCACCATAAAACTATGATATCTATTAATCAACTATCAATACATAATAATATAAAAACTATAAATTAGTTACATTTTATGCTTTTTTGGGGGGAGGACTTGCCTTATATTTAATGGGACAGAAGTAGTTATAAACTAGCTATTTAAGTAATTTACATCAAGGAGAGACAAATGCAATATGAAGAATGTTAATTCATCAAATAAGTTCTTGGATTTGTTCACCTTTTTTTCTATTCCCTTGCTGATAACTTTAAGGATTATTTTTCTTTCAAATTTAGCATATGTCAAGTATCTCAAGAACAATCGTGTATTTTCAAGTATTAAAGAAAAAATATCCCAAGTCTTAGACATTTTATTTTCCACTGTATATGTTAGTCGACTAAAAACAATTTTTAAAATAGCTTAAGGAAAGATTACTATATAATTAAGAATTTTAATATGGATATTCTGAGTAAGTATAAATTTATAATAACCTTTGATAGGCCAGATATGGAAACTCATTGGTTTAGCAAATGAAATGCAATATCCATAAATTCAAAAGGGGTGCATTTAGCCAGGCATGGTAGCACACACCTATAGTCACAGCACTAGGGAGGCCAAGGTAAGAGGATCACAGTGAGTTTAAGGCTGTCCTGGGCTACATAGTGAGCTCAAATCCAGCCTAAACTACATGAGACCCTGTCACTAAAACAAGTGTGCCTAAAAAGGTTGCATTTTAAAGTCAAACAAGTATCATATGACAGTTGAGTCTAGTAACAAAACTGACTTTGAAGAATATGACAGAATATTTTCATCCACATGGCTTAGTTCTCTGAAATCTGAGGCCTAAGTCTGATTACTTACATACAATGCTATCTCACTGACTTGCAGATATTTTCTTCCCGTGGCTAGACTTCATTTTATCAAGGCTAGCCAAGAGTAAACTCACTTCTAAAAAGCTGAATCTCCTCACAAAGTGCAAAACTGTATGACCGTTCGTTTAAATATATTAGAGGCTTAAAGGGAATTTCAAACAGAATCTTGAAATATTTTGTAGTCAAATGATAGAATCTGCATTGTGCTGGGCACTTTTTCAGTTGCTTTGCAAACAGTATTGAATTTAACCTTCCTCACAATGCTATGAGTTGATCCTATATGTGTGTGTGTAGCAATTGGTTCTTAACTTCATCATGGGATGCACATATGGTAAATCCCACTGGTTTCCTTGAAACAGAGGCAGTTTATCTCCACTGTTACATTCTCAGAGCAGTGTTTGGTATATGGCATGTATTCAGCAAATGTGTATTTAATTTATGTATTACTACTCTCATTTTAAAACTCATCACGAGTTCCAAAAGTGTGAAGCAACATCAGAAAGCTAAGAAATAACAAATTTATCATTTAAATTAAATATATGATTTTCCTTATTACAAATTCAGACTCCTACTTTTCTGCTACACAGGTTACTATACTGAGAAGGTAAGGAATAACTGAAGCTATTTCCATATTAAATGAAACAATGAATATAGAATCAGGCATTAAGTATCATGGCTAACTTAATATTGAAAACTCCAGTAGGCCAGCTGGTGGAATCCTGCTATATTCCTATGGTAATAGCAAATGAATCATGTAACCACTTTGGAAGCTTGATAATTCCTTGTAAAATTAAGTATATACTTACCTCATGGCCTTGAAATCCCACTTCTTAGCATTTACCTAGGTGAAATGAAATTTATAACTACATAAAAAATGCAAATGACTGTTTATACAGTAATACTTATACAGTGTTAAACAAATTTATTCACAATCACCAAAAACTGGAAACAATCCCAATGTCCTTCAAGTAATGGACAGATTAACACACTACACTACAACAGAATATTTCTCAAGAACAAAAATGAATAAATTATTTATACAACAACATGTGTGAATCTGGAGGATATTCTGCATACTGTGAAAGAAGCTAGACTCAAAGGCTCATATATATGATCCCATTATATGACTTTCTATAAAAAGCAGTATCATAGGAACAAAAACCAAAAGACACCAAGGCAGGGGAAAAGACTGGTTATAGAATGGAAAGTCATGAGAAAATCTTGGGGAGTGAAGGAACACTATCAAAACTGTGATGAATGTATACTTTTGTCAGAGTCACAGAATTGCTTACCTACAAAGGTCAGTTTTACTGTAGTTCTTAAAATAAGAAACCTCAGATAAAGGAAATAGACAAGCACTTAACATAAGATCCTCCAATTCCTCTCCTAGATAATTACTTAAGAAAAATAAAAATCACATATCCTGAAACACTACTATAAGATTGTTTATGGTAGCCTTATGCAAAATAACAAAAGCTAAAATACAACCCAGATATTCACCAAGAAAAATAAACTGGTACAGTCATGCAATGGATAATATCATAAAGTTATAAATGAAATTACTTATACATGGACTAATGCAGTATAGATGAGTTTCATTTATATCATGCCAACAGAAAAAAATCAGGATACAAAACAGTAATTTTCCAGGATTCCATGTGTATAAAGCTCTAGAACAGACAAACATTAAGCCACAACGAGGAACATTAGAAAACTAGTTGCCTTTGGGGGTGAGAAAAGGGAAACTGAGAAGGTGAGTAAGGGAAATTTCCATGGTGTTAAAATGTTACACGTCATGATAGAGTCACAAGTGCTTTAGGTGTATGCATTTGTCAAACCTACACAGTACATTTAACATGTGCATATTTTATTGCACCTAAATTTTACCCTCAAAATTGTAAATAAAATTTTAAAATAATAAAAGCAATATAGAAAAGAAAATCCATTCATCATTAGTGCCAAGAAAATTTCTATTAACACAAAGAAATTTAACCTTACAACAAAATGCACCTACAGTAAACTCTATTTACATAATGCCAATGCACCTTTTATTTATTGGGTTTTTCAACTAATCAGGCTGAGCCTATAGTCAAAACACAGGAAATTTACTAATAGTTACCAACTGCAAATGTTAACAACTTCAGCAAAACAAAAGGTAAATGTTAAAAGAACGTTAAAAACAGATGTAACGTTAACAGCTTTGTCTAGGAAAATGTGGGTGGCAGAATTAGTGAGGGATGATGCATTTCAGGATCACTGGTGTTATTTTGCAATCGGGAATTTGAGATATTGACTAAAGGTGATGGAACAATAAATAGTACTATCAACATGGTATCTTACATCCAAACTGTATCCAGTAATAGGATTAAGAATAATAGACTAGCTAATAAAATTGGACCAGGTAGGGAAAAAAAAAGGGTTAGTGTGAAGTAGCTCGCATCTCTCATATTAGATCATTATTGGCATTGTCTTAACTTGATAAATCCAGAAATTAGAGGTATTTGCATATTATTTGTTGTTAATTGAGCTAAATGAGAAAGGAATTTAAGTAGTAGCAATTGAGTTTGCCTCTAGAAACTGAGACTGAACACAGCGAAGAGAGTAGAAAAAAAACTTGTGCTTATTTTGTGTTGCTTACTGTTTGATTTAATGTGGTCAACTTTGGTTGTAAGTACTAAAATCAAGAAATTATACTATATTTCTCAAAGGTTATATCGCATTAGGAAACACATTTCCAAACAAATCTCATTCCAAAACCAGATCCAAAGAAACAGTTTTTAATTTTTCAAATGTAAAATACATAAAATTTCCCAAATTGAGTTTACAGGATATTTGAAATGTAAATTGGAAATCATTACCTTTATTTATACAGATTTGTACTAGGCACCATACAGAACAATAATTACAGTATCAGAGGTAATCCCTTCAAGGAGCTCACTTTCTGGAAAAGAAAACATTTTAGGCAAATGCATGAATGCTTCCTGAGCAACATGCCTAACAATGGTGATTGATGTCAAGGAAGAACAGACCTCCGCTTATCCTAGGAGGATGAGTAAGGCAAGTTTCTTTCTTTATATGACAAGCCAAGACCAGGAGAGTTGGAAAAATGGGTTCCAGGTGAGAATGCTCTTAGGGAGTCTTACGTGACATAAAGGAAGGCAGAACACATTCATTTTCCTCTCCTCCCAGCTGTTCTAATGGCATAAGTGCTGCTCTCCTACTCATATACATCTGCTTACAGACTGGCATCTGCAGATGATGGCCTCCAGGTGTTTGCCTGAAGGAAGACCCTGAAAGTCAGTGCAAGCTGGAAGCTGGCCTCCAGCAGCAGATGCTGGCCTGCAGAAACCTGCAGATCTCTGCAGGTATATTTTGAGAAATAAAGTTTAGATCACACTTCTAAAAACAGAAATGGCATAAATTAAAAACATGAGATTACTTATAAGACATTTTATATTTACATGTTTAGAATTTTTTACATAAAGCTTTTGTATAGCTCAGCATAAAGCCATGAGTTCAGTCTCTTCTTAAAGAAGGAACTGTTTACGCTTATGCCAGATATTTTTTACTTCTTATGACAACTTCCCAAGATGCTGAGAATTTTAACAATTCTGAAGGGACAAATCCATGTTGAATGAAGGAATTACGGTAAAATCAAAGACTGAATGATAATAGAAATCACTACAATGTATTTTCAGTTGGGGACTTCCTCATTTACTTTTTTGAAAAATTTACTGCCAAAAAACAACAGGAAATATCATAATGTCATGGTTACAAATACCTGAATCAGCTTCTGGAAAATTATTTTTCCGAAGAATACTTACCAAAGGGGTCTGCAATAAACTGTAGAGAATAAAACTTAATACATGATTTTTTTTCTTCTAAATACAGACAAATGTCGTTTATTTGTACATCATGGTTGTTCCCCAAGGGTACTCTTATAGTTTCCATTCTGTTCAAAGTTAATTAATCAAAAATCACAGTGGTATTCAAGTTCTTACTTTGTTGTGGGATATTAATCACATATACATTTATACTCGTAGGTACACAAAATATTTTAAGAATGATAAAAAACTATAACAAAGGAATAAGGGTATTTTTTCATACCTCTTACTTAATAAGATCTTTTCAACATTCAATTCCAGATATTATTTTTCCATACATTTACTTACCTTTGTGTGTGTTTGTGTGTGTGTGTGGCACTGAGGACTGAATACAGAGCTTCCAAACTGAGCTATTTTCCAATTCCATTTGTTATTTATTTATTTTCTTTTTTAATTTTTAGGCAGAATCTTCCTAGGTTGCCTAGATTGCCTCAAATTTGTGAAACTGCTGTCTCAGCTTCATAGGGTAGTACTGAGATTATAGGCGTGTACCACCAAATCTGGTTGATTTTCTACTTTTTGAGTTCAATATTTTTCTAGTCACTAGGAAAAGGAAACAAAATTCAAAGCAAGACACATGTTCATCCAGATATCCAAAATTTTAGGATCCGAGGAAGAGTGATAAGATGTATATAAACATGTAATATAGATTGGCGTAAAAATAAAAGAGACCCTGATTAAATGCTACTGAATAAAGCACTCATAGAGTCTCTTCCATCTAGAAAAAGCCACATTTTTCATGAAGAATGTGGCATTTGAATTGGGTTTTGAAGATGGATAGGATGTAATTGTGGCAGAAAAATGATGCAGAAAGCAGCCAAAAGCTGGTATACAAGAGATGATCAAAATACACAATGAATGCTTAATTTTTTAAAAAATAATTACAATACAAGGCATCTTACCATTAATCTCTCTCAAAATAAACTCCATTTGCTATGAATACACTTATCTCACTATGTTCTTGTTGCTTTCTTAAGTGATTCTGGAAGTCTACTTTCATAAGTATCTTCAAGAGGTACAATTAAAGGTATGGTGAATGCTGCTCCCAAGTGCCGTGGAAACGCGGGTTCAGAAAAACATTATGGCGTGTCCTCATCCACCTTATTTGCTGGGCCTGGCACCATGTGACTTCTAGCACTGTTCCAAAGTCAAAATGAATGAAAGGTAGATGTTCTGAGTCAATTCCAGACATCCAGACCACAACAGCCCAACTAAAGACATTCATGAAAGAGGATTTCAGATCTGCTTCAAAAAGTGGCAAAAATGATAGGATAAATGTACTTAAAGCAAAGCAGAGTATTTTACAGGATTAAGATAATGCCTTTTACTGTAATAGTTTTTAAAAATTTTAACATTCGCTGTATTGTTCAATGACACCCAGCATTGTACTGTTTTGCAAAAAATATCTAAAATGGGCAGAAAGTTTAGATTGCAATTTTTATAGTAAAATTGGCAAAAGGAAAAAATAAAAAAGATAAAAATATTCTCTAAGACAATAATTTTTTCAAGTAAAGTGTAGTAATGTGCTTATATATTTCATTATATTAGAAGTCCTCAACAACACAATAAGGCAAGAATAAATAAACAATAAAAGAATTGACAAAGAAAAATACAGTAGTCCCTACTCATGTTTGGTATAATTTTCCATCACAAAAACAGTCCAAAAGAAGCTATAAACAAGTTCCAGCATTCTAAAAATATTCTTTATGGCAGCAAAAATTATGGAGTTCAAACAATAGAGTTTGGAGTAGTGCTAATACCTCAAATGTATTAAATGTTACATTTCATGTATACATTATCTCAACTACTCATCACAACAACCCTGTTGAGTAAATGTCATTATCATTCCCAAGCTAAACAAACTGACATACAACTAGATAGTGAAGCAGTCAGGATTTGAACTCAAGCACTTGGATCCAGAAATCAGACTTCTTTAATTTTTGTTTAGTGTACAGTAGGGTAAAAAATCCAATTAGCAGCACCACTCTAATCAAGAAAATTCTTGTGAATAAATCTAACAAAAGAGTGAACCCTCTATCAAGAAAATTATCAAATTTTAAGAAATTCACAAAGTCTTTAAAAACCAAAGAGATTATAATAAGAATTCAGGAGTTAATCAATAGGATAAAGATGCCATTTTTCCCATAATTGGTATAGGGTTTCAATGTGAATTAAGTCAATATATCAACAAATTTTAACCTAGTAGGTTCATCTAATTCATATAAAAGAACAAAAAGACAGAATTGCCCACTACCCCCATACTGAGACATAATATTGCAGTTAAAATGGTATCACACATGTGCATGAAATCATGAAGAGATCAATGAAACGGTACTGAGAACACAGAGACAACCCCAAGCATAGGAGAGGATTTTGTATGTGGCAATACAGTACCACAAATGAACAACATTAAACTCAGGAAGAAAGGCTGAGAAAACTGGCCACCCATAAGGAACAAAATAAAATGAGATCTCTAACACATTCTGCACACCAAAATAAATTTCAGATGGAATATAGATTTGAAAGAAAAAATAAAATGAAAATTTTATAACTTCCTGGCATGCAAAGGTTGTTTAACTAAAACAATATTATCTCCATCCAAACAAAATAAATAAATTTGTTTCTTTAAAATTAAGGTATCTATATGATGAAAGCAATCACAGACAAATTAGGAAAAAGATATTGGCAATGCCTATAACTCACTGGGGTATTTTGGGCACAAATATGAGCAAAGTCTATAAATAGGCAATTCTCAGAAGAGTACCTTCACAGGGCAAACAAACCTGTATCACTTTGCTCCATCTACTTAGAAATCAAGGAAATGTAAATGCAAATTAAAATTACAGTGGGATTCTACTTTGTGCACTTCAAACTTTTAAATTCACCAGATGTGAAAGGGCACATTGAACACAGTGTCATTTGTGGAAATTTTTAAGAGAAAAAAATGCAACATTTGTTTGTAGATAATATTTTAAATGATATAAAAACACAAAAGGTAGGTAAACACACCAGTACCAGAATAGCAATTGTTTTAGGAGAGGAGAGGAAAATTGAATGGAAGAAAGCAAAAGGGAATTTTAACTATTGTTTACAATGATTTGAAGCAAATATGGCCAAATGTCAGCAACTATTATATTCCTGTGATGGCTGCATACATTTTAGTTACACATTATTTCCATAATGTTCTATAATTTTCAGAAAAATATTTAATATCTTTTAATACTCAGTTTCAACTTTCTAAAACAACTATATTGGCACAGATTTTACCTGTCTTTTGATTATTCTAATAAATGTACTTGCTACTTTGAATCATTTACTCAAGGAATACAAAGAACGATATTGCTATTCCCAGGGTTCATAATGTGATTGGAGAGTTACATATAAAATGAAAAACAAAAGACAATAAGGCAGCAGAAAGTTCTGACAGGTAATAACTTTTAAAAGTTTAGCTTAGTGGTTATCTTGACAAATATTACTTGTATCTGCACTTGCTTATCTTAATATTTCTTAGAGGAACCATATCTATTGTTCCCTCATTTAAGACCCATTATAATCAATACTGCACCTTTTTCTACATCTTTGGCCTAACTACTCCTTTTGAAAGTCTAGAATCATTGGCCAGTAAAGATATTCACATCATTTTTCCACACACACGTTTTTGTTTCATTGGGCCAAATCAGACTCATTAGGAGTAAGATAGAGATTTGCAAAAGAGTGAGTCACTTCTATGTATACAAGCAATGAGGGATTACTTTTTATAATTTAATATTAGTCTCCATTCTCCAGTTGGGATGATAGATGATAGCCACTGTACCCTAAAGCACTACTACATTCATTCACTGCTTATTCCCTTATAGAGTAAGCTTAAAATGAAGATGAATGTTTTAAAGATATACATTTGTAACAGAGAATTAATATTGGAAAAAAAACCAAATTATTAGAAAGAATTTTTAAAACGTATTGTAGTTTTCCTGGTATGAGTGGTTGTCTCATAAGAATAGAGAATGAGAAAGAGAGAAAAGAGAGGGAAAAGAGAGGGAGGAAGAAAGGAAGGAAGGAAGGAGGAAAGGGAAGACAACACATCTGAGAACACTAATGACAGCATGTGTAAGAATAGTGAACAAGACAGGATAGGATTTTGGAAATAAATATGAGCATTTATTATAAAATCTAGGACCCTGAATAATTGCACCTTTTATATGATGGTTTTTGAAATAGCTTCTCAAATTTGTTTTGTAAAATATGGTATTGTAGAATAAGAAACAAAGGGCTTTCTGTTGGTGACAATGTTTTAAGAAACAGGAGTTATTTTAATATAAAACAGGTCTATTACATTCAAATTTGAAATATTTTCATAACAGAGTTTGGTTTTGAATATAGTACTTCAATGTTTCTGGAGAAAAGAAAGATCAAGGTGCAAGACCCAGGAATTTAAAACTATTAGATAATGCAAAATATACACTTAGTTTACTAAATCACAACCTTTTTTCTAAGAAAAAAATTGGAGGATGTTTTAAAATATGTGAACACTGGCATCAAATTTGCACCTAGCTTTTGGTAAGAAATTACCATTTACTAAAATTTGTCTGGAAAGTGTTTTTGGAGGTATGAAAATTTTTCTAAACCCTAAGAAAGAAAGGTATTTAAAAGATGTTTGGAATTTTATTTCTAATATTTTCATTCTTCAAATTAGAAAAGCCCTTTGAAAAGAAAATGAAAAAATATCAATAATCATAAAGATAAGTGTTATTAAGGTGTCTTACCTCAGTCCATTTCATGTTATATTGTGTAACAGAAACAACAATTGGAACTTTTTTAAGCTGAAGAGACCAAGGCTATTTTGACAGATACTCTTCCCAGGGCTCTGGCACAAGTCTCAGGGTATGAAGAAGAGAGTCCAGAATGACTGAGTCTGGGAACAAAACTAAAGACTAAAATCCTCATGCTGTGTTCAAAACTACCAACCACTGTCCTTAGATGGAGCTAACACTCCCTTCCCTTGAGAATCACAACCCTTCAGAGAAAAATACTTTAGTGGAGCTGTCTGTTTGAAATTTATATCTGGCAGAAATACAATTGAATGTAATGGAATCTTTACTAAATCTGTGAAAGAGAAGAGAGAAATAAACTAGGGAGCAGTATGGAGTTCAGGTTGGGGGACAGAGAAGGAGGTAAAAATCAGCCATGTTTCTAAAATATACAAAATCAAAGAATTGTTTTAATTTTATTTTCTTTCTGCCTACAAAAGTATATATAGTTTCTATGACTTTTCTGTTGAATGTTTTCTCCTACATCTCTGATTTAAACATGAAAAGACACTACTTTGCAAATGGTTAAATATACATACATAGTAAAAATCAGCTCACTAAATAATCAAGGTAAAGCGTAGTATGACTTCTGTGAGGAAAACATCCTAACAGTTCACATCCTATGAGAAACCTACATTTTGGCCAAAAGATTTATTTATCTTCTGTTTATATTTTTACACAAATATTCTACTTTGCCATCAAAAAAGATTTTTTTTTTTTTTTGGATTTTGACTACTTTTTGGATTTTGACTACTTAACTATGTAACAAAAGACTTGATGTAATGCAGGGATTTTCAGCTTTTTCAATGAGAAATTTTGACTTGTATAGTCCTTTATTGTTTCAGCATTCACTCTTTATTTCTGTTCTTTTTCCCAAAAGAATTAAAACTCCAGAAGAGAAAAAATAGATGGAAAAATTGGTAACTGTACTGAGTTTATATAAGAGTGTGACAGAGGCAATTGGACTGTCCTGTGTGCTATAATATGTTTAGCAGTATCACTGGCATTTTTCCCCAATGCCAGTAGTATCATTCCCCAAAACCCTCCTCCTATTCCCGTGGTGAGAAGCAAAAATGTCTCTAAATGTTGCCATAGTCCACTGAAAAAAAATCACTGATTCAAAAATATTTTATTAAGGGAACAGGAGCAACAAATATTTGCTATGTGCTAATTGTATGCAAATCTGTGGATTATGATTCCTTGAATTGTCAAAATTTTAAGATACGATGCACTTGAAAATGTGAAAGTCATTTGTGTTAATATCTAACAAGTAGGTTATACATACAAATGTAAAACCATATACAGTAGTCTCTCTTTATCCGTGTTTTCAATTTTCATAATTTCACTTGCCAATGGTTAACATAACTGACAATATTAATGGAAGATTTCAGGAACAAACAATTCACATGTTTTAAATTGAAGACAATGACAAAATCTCAAGTTGTTCCACTCTGTCCTGCCCAGAGCATGAATCATCTCTTTGTCCTATGTATCCAATTGTATATATTACCCACCTGTCAATAACCGTCTTCCTTACCTAATCAACAGCCAGGGTGTCACTGTGACTTTGTTCAAGTAATCCTTATTTTGCTTAATAATGGCCCCAGTGTAAAGAGTAGTGCTTCGAGGGACACAGTAGAGTACAAAATAAAGAAGACAGATTAACTCTGATACCTGTCAGTATTATGCAGTATAAAGTTTAGAAAATTAATTTTTATCATGTATTGCCCTACTATTTACTCTTCCTGATGGATAAAAATTGTGAAATGATGAAATATGTAAGTATAACATAGAATTTGTCATATATAAAGTTAACTTTTAAAAGATAAAAAAGTTCACTAAAGTTTATTGATTCCCCTTTACATAAGTCGATGAGCTTAGAAATAAGCATTTAAGAAAAAATGTTTAGTGGAAACCTTTCCTAATAAATTTTGTTATTATCATACATTTTAATAGATTTGTACCTTCTGCTTTGTCCACATCCTTCCTTATTCTGTTGTATTCTCACTGAACTTCAAAATATGCTAAAAAATTATTTTATTTGCAAATATCCTAAAACTGACTTTATCTGAAATTATTAATGAGCTCAAAATACAATGTTTAGAAAACAAAAAATCTAAAACTCTGAAAACTTGAAAATTTTTCTGTCTTAAAGATCTAATGTTTAAAAAACTAAACAATAGTATCTCTGAATAACTCTAGTGATGTTTGATCAATTATTATCAAATGATAGTGTCCACTAACATCTATAAATGTTGTCAAACTTATGAATTGCTCAACATTTAAACTTTAAATGTTCAAAATAACTATAAAAATGGGGCATATTATGTTTGCCCTTGCTAAATGCAAAATATCTACTAAAAAGAGTTGGCAGTAAGCAATAATTTTGATCAATTTACATAATAAATTCAGGGGGAGATTGGGACATGCTGACAAGCATCATCCTAATCTTATAAAGTTAGATTTATGGTTACACACTTGTTTTGTATCTGAATATATGCCTTAAAAGTAGAATAGTCCAGTTGATATATGTAACTTCAAAACTTATATGGAAAGATTAATAAAAAATTAATATATTGTAATATACTATATCATAAAAGATTAAATTGCATGTTATCACACATTTTTTCCAATAAAAATTTGCCAGTATAACAAACAGATGTTTATATTTCAAAATGAAATAATTTTTTTATAATTATATAACTAGTAAGTACTATTTACCCATTAGGAAAATTTTTAAATATTTTTGTTCTTGTTTAGTTTATTTATAATAAACAAAAGTTTTTAAATATTTTTGTTCTTGTTTAGTTTATAATAAACAAAACAAACCACACATATTGATCAAGAAAGTTTTGAGTATTTGATACTAAACTCACTGAGCTTTATTATTATTTTCTGATTAGAACTAGAGAGTATCAATGATTGTGCTAGACATGCATAAAATGTTTCATGTAGAATGCTGTCTTATGGTTGCATCTTTATTCAACCTCAACTTCCAGATGGGAACTATTTTTCATGGTTCATAAAGCCAAATCCAGCTGCTACATTTGGACCTACATAAGGAATCCACATTTTATTGCCTTCCTAATGCTTATAAAACAATTGCTATTGTTTCTTCAGTTGTGGTACAACTCACACTTCTCCGTGTAAATTAGATATCCAAAAAGAACTTTTAATGTCTTTATAGTTGATTACTTGGCAACGCTATGTGTAATAGGATCTGATTTTACATTTTCTAGATTTCTAAGCTACCTTAAACAAAAACAGTTTTCAATGATAACCGTAGAGTGAGTGAATTACCAAAAGTGTTCATACGATTTCCTATTAAAACCCACAATGGTTATTAAACACTTTGTAATCTTAGCTTTATTAAGAGACAGGAAGTGCACAGTTTCCTCTCCCTCCTCACTCAGCTAATCTGGCTCTTTGATGGTCATGCGTTCGGAATAATCATAGGGTTTCCACCACAGCATAGTCTTTCCACAGCTAAATGGAATTAACTCTGTCAAGTCTCAAAAAATGAAAGAAAAGAAAAGAAAAAAGAATGCATCTCATTGTTAGAATAGAAATACATTTGGAACTTTGAATGAATAGCAGTTGTATTGAAATACAGTCAATCTGTGCTTATGACATTTTTCATAGAGCCACCAATAAAAAAGAAACATTTTCAAAAACGAGAATTACTCAGCTTGCAAAATTACCCGTGGTTTTCCTTTCCTGCTATCTATAGATGTCAAACATCCAGTGTCTTCTCAATCATGTTCATTAAATACTTCGTAGATTCTAAATTAACATCTGCTACTCTTTTTTTGCCAAAAGATCCAAAATTCTAGAAGGGAAAAAATATCGTTGGAAAAATTAATACCCAGTGAGTTAATGTAAGAGTATGACAGCAAGGCAAGTTTTCTATGAATTGGGAAGCAAAGACTATAGTAAACCAAAAGATAATCCCCGTCCTGCTGCGTGGTTGCCCCAGAGGTCTGATACAGCGCCAAAGCCTCTTACGCACACTGAGACAAAGCTTATTTCAAGCCGAATTCAGCTCCTAAAGCCACCATACTGCTCCCTGACAACCTCCAGTGGCACTGAGTCTGTATTTGTGCTTCCTGCTGTTTATATTTACTTCTTCCCAAAGCCACAATAGCTACAAAAAACAAATGCTTGTTATGTAATGCTTTGTATCAATGCAGGTAGAGCGTTTCCTTTTTTAGATGCACATAGCTTGTGCAAATATGTTATTGTATTCCGAGATTAATTTGGCAATTATAAAACCGTTAGAAACACACGTTAAACAACAGGTCATATAGTTGCCATTTCTATTCCAGAATAAGTCTCAGTTTTTGACCCTTGAGCAAAGATGAGCAAATGTGTATTCAAAAAGAAATTCATCTGAATCGTCCACTTCCGGTGCCTTGTCAGGTCGCAATTGATATTCTGTTTGGATTTTTACTGCAGTCTTTTCTGACCTTTGGCAAAGGATTGTGCTGACTGATTTAAATTTTTGGAATAAGCATTCGTGTTATTTTTTTAAACTGTATAAATAGAATCTAGGTGCTTTCAGAAAGGAGTTTTTATTTTGCATCAGTTTTATTTGCTCTTCATAAAAATAGTATTATGCCCCTTGTGACTGCATAAATACAGCCTGTAGAACTGTCTGTAATTTTTCTAGTAAAAGAATGTCACCTAAATCCTCTAATGTAATCTGACTGAGGTAACAGTACATTTTTATTAAAGGAAAATAAATGAAGATGATTAACTTAAATGTAATCATATGTGAAACTTTAAAATGGATTTTTACTATTTTATTAATCAAGATGAATATAAGCATTAAGAATACTGGGTAGTGATATTTCACCTTGTTTTGAAATTCTACTGAAAAAAATCTCTTTAGAAAGCAAAAAATATAATATTCCTACTATTAAATTAAGATACAGATTTTTTTAGAACTCACTTTTGTACCTATGCTGCAATTAGACTACTTTAAAACCAAGATAATATTTTTGAAAATTTCTTAAACAGAGATATTATGTCAAAATGTTAAATTATTTCATTAATATAACATGTTTATAATCTTTGAAAATAGGGTTATCAGCGTGCATGAGCTTTCTTTTACTTGCTGGGGTTTTTTTAATTTAATTTAATTTTTTTTTACTTAGAGAGTTATTCAAATTCAGTATAAGTAGATAAAAATTTTAAAATGTACCGTATTCTTTTCTAGAAGTGAGTATTTAGTTCTGAAGGCTCAAAATGAAAGCAGAAATAATAAATTAATTGTCTTGTATATCTTTGAAGGTGCTAAAATACCACAAGCTTTCTTCATAGACATTTGCTTTTCTAACCTATCAGGTCTACTTCCTTTCTAGTCTTATGACTACTAGTCACTAATATGAAATATTGAAACCAGCAAGGGAGAAAAAATAGGTGTGAATTTGTAGCCCTTAAAATTATAAAAGTACAAATAGCAAAGCATCATATATGGAATCCTACTTGGCTTATAGTTTTAAAAAACACATTTAGCAAGTCTTATTTTATTTGACTGATTGATGTTTTTAATTCCAGAAAGATGACACCAAATGAGAGAAATTTTAAACCACCATTTAAATAACTTTCTTTTAAAACATTTTAAGACAAAAAGTGAAAGTTACGCTAGTATTCTTTAAAATAGAAGTGGTAATCAGTTGGAGTACAAAGATGATAGATACTTAGAATAAAATGAGACTTACAAAAAGACAATAAAAAAGCACAGCGTCTATATTCTTCCTGAATTACTTCCAGTTTTATTTTGTAATCCTATGAATGAATATATTATAATGCTTTTCAATTTTCTACACTCATCTTTTAATCTCAAAGAGAGGAAAACCATGGGAAAGGTATAAACCAAAAATCCTTAACTGAAAATTATTTTGCCTCCAGTCCAGGAGTCATTGGGCAGTGCCTGAACATTTTTGGTGATTACAAGTGGTGGGTGAGGTATTGCTGGCATCTGGTGGGTACAGACTAGTGGCGCTACCGAATATCCCACACTGTACAGAGCAACACTGCACAAAGAGGTATTATCTGGCCCAAAATATCAAAAACATCAAGGTTGGAAGACAAAAATAAGACCAAAAAAAAAAAAAAAAAACTATACAAAGACAGGATTTGAAATAGAGATTTTCTTTTTCTATTGTTTCTGTCCTGTAAGATAATGGATAAAAATTCATAATAACAGAGGTCACCATTATCACAGATATGATTCTGTTGTTGCTTCTAATTCTCCCTCTGAAATAGTATTTAAAGATCCAAGATTGTTCTTTTGGATGTCGGCTTTTGTTTGGAGTGCTGCCTTTCTGTATATCCTTCAAATCACAGATAACACTTTGATCTAGCTGTCCATCCTCAAGGTCACACATTCTTGGGAGGCATGGTGGTATAGGACAGTAATCCCAGCACTCAGGAGGCTGAAGCAGGAGGAGCATCATGAGTTTGAGGCTGGTCTGGCCTATATAGTGAGTTTAAGTTTAGCCTGAACTACATAGCAAAACTCTGTCTCAAAAAAAAAAAATCTGAAAAAAACCCAAAAAACAAAATTACACATTCTTAGAGACAGACTCAAGCACTCTTTTGGACCTACCCTACAGGAAACCGCACTTTTATAACAGGAGTAGGAATGAAGGGTGAAGCTGGGAGCAGCAATCCCCTGTCACTAGAAATGGCCTGGAAAACAAGCTTCACAAAACAGTAACCAATAGAACTGATCAAACCAAAGGAGAATGTGATGGCAAATTCTAAACTCACATACCATCCTGGGATTTAGAAGAACTTTATTTCCTTTCAATTACTAAAGACAAAAAGAAAGTATTTCCCAAAATATAGTCTGACACTATCTCTAAGAGAAAGGGATTCAATAGTCAAGTATTAGCAAACACTGCTACCATCGTGAGACATTGTTACATATTAATACAGTATTTGTAGAAATGTTATATCAAATGTCTCATTTTAGAGTTTTGATTAATCTAGTATTTATCTAATTTGTCCAGTGATGGATTTTTAATGTAATTGACTTTGCATTCATATTGGACCTGTTAATTTATGGGAAGCACTTGTCTAGGTGACCTAATGTAAAATAAAACCTACTTTGTTCCATCTCATTTTAAAGAGCATACGAATTTTCGTGTTTTATGCATATCATAAAATATAATCTTTTGTACTTAATAAAGAATATCCCTAAATATTTATATTTCATTTAGCCAATATGAAAGGGACTGGTGACTAAAAAATTAAACTCTATAAGAAATGCAAAAAAAGGCTCCAGTTAAAACCATTCTTTCCACATAAATCTGTATATATGTATATGTAAGATAACTAAAACGAACATACTGCTGAATGTATTAGTTATTGAGAAAGAACAGTTAATATTCATATGATTAGATTAATTTTACTTGTCTATATCTGTTAATGTAAAAAACCATTTTGAAGGCAATGATACGCAATATTGCAACCATTGTCAAGTTTCTATCATCCTGTTTTGTAAACCTATAATGTTACTATTGTGCATTTGCTCTAGTCGTTTGTTTCTCTTTTGCTTTTTGTCTTTCTTATGTGTCTTTTTTCTCTTAAATAAAAAATAAAAATAAAAATAAACAAACAAACAAAAAATTGTTTCCAGACTCTTTATGGCCTTTCACTTTTTGCTCATGTGAGACTCTCCAAGGGACATACAACTTTAAATGATCAAAATCACTTTTTTCAGTTAATATTTCTGTAATTGAAATGAATGTATTGCTGTACATAGTACTTACAAAATCACAAATTATAAACAATATGTGAACATTTTCCTTTTTATTTTATTGTTAAACTTTAATTTCATTTGTCTGTCTTCTTGGAATCTATATTAAATATGTCCATTAACAAGAGCTAGTGGTAGCAAAAAACACTAAAAAGTGTCAACAATGGCCCCACCTATTGTATAGCTCCCTCGCAACAACTCTGAGCTAATAATAGTATGAATTATTATTCTCATTTGAGAACTAGAATTCAAAATACAGGTGCACTTTTAACTATCACAACAGCTTTAAGTGGAATAAGCATTTTACACTTAATGAACATTTTGCAAATTTTATTTCCTTTGTTTCTCTCTCTGTCTCTCTCTCTCTCACACACACACACACACACACACACACACAGACACACACACACAAATGTGAGGTAAACATTACAAAAAAGGAACTGAAGGAAAATAAATAGCTTGGATACGATCACAAAGCCAGAACATTAATCCAGGGCTGTTTCCCTCTACATGACGCTGCTGTGTCTTTTCAGGGCCCCTAGCAAACTCTTCAGACTCACTCACTACACTTTGCTGGGGCAGCTGAGAAGCGCTGGCTGATCTTTAAGCAGCCCTTCCTTTGTATTTCAGCTTGGCCACAACAGGAGAAGAGATAGTTGAGAATCACAATTATTTGGATGCCTGGAAATTCTCAGCAGGTAAAAATGACCTGTAAAGATAAAGTATTTATTAAATAGATAAAGGTCTTCCTGTTTTCTAGCTGGAGTTTTCTTGCATAAATTAACTTTGCTTAACCTTTGTTCAATGTTTGCTGGCATTTAGCAATCTGTCATTTCTGTGATTTGCAGCCATAGTAATGATAGTGATAAAAATAATAATGAAGAACTAGAGAAAGATGATGAAGTTGATAATATAGAAAATAATGTCAACTATTTTCACTGAAAATTCATCTTGGGCTTTATATTAAAATAACATGTTAATATACAGTTTTAATTATCAGCAGATGCATTTTCAATAAATGGCTTCTTATACCTTGTATAGAATTCACCTGATAACATTATGTGCAGAGAGGAGAGGTAAAGAGGATTTTTGTTTTGCTTTTCCATTTCATGTAAGGATTAGAAAATACTGAAGGAATGCCAAGAAAAATTTATTTGCTTCACCTTATCTACCTTCTTATAAAAAGTTATCTCAGAAAACTGTATTCACTTAACTGTGGATGAATTATTTGCTGAGCTTTGAATAACAATATAATAATAATATCAATGATGCCAGGCGATAACAAAAATTTACTTCATGCTACATGTGTTGTTAATTTAATCTTCACAACAACATTAGAGGATTATTAATATTAATATTATCATTGTTACCACAAATGAAGACATTGACGCTCCAGTCATGCAGCCATCTACAGCAGTACTAGAAATTGTACCCAAACAATCTCAATACAACGCCAGAGCTTTTCACCACCATCATACCCAAGAAGACCTCGGACTTCATATTCCCCTTCTTCATGCGTTTGTATTCTGTTAGTGCAAAGTGGTTTACCACAGACGTTTTAGACTTCACCAGACCTCCTGGAAGAACTTCAGACTAGGGATGCCATAAGACCATACCACAACGAACCTTTCTTTTGAGAGTCGCTCTAGTTTAAACTCACGTCGTAAAGTCTCCCAAGACCTGTCTTACAGGGTAGAAGAAACCATCACCTGAACATCTGCAACACTGACTGGTTATCTCAAAAGCCAGAGGTTTGCCCAGTGTGTGCTAGGTCTGCTCTTGGGAACACTGACTGGGTCGTAAAGTTAAAAAGATCTCAGATGATCGATATAGTATCGTTGAACGAGGTACTCTTTGAGTAATGTGGTCCTCATCTTGGGTATTTTAAAAGGAAATTTACTAAGAGGAAAAAAAAATCCCAGGACTCAAGCTAGCAAGTAATTTGTATATTTACTGTATTTCTGCAGAACCACAGAAGTTTCAGGGGAATTGAAGATATTCTAGAACCTTAAACTGGGAACTTGTTGTAATGTACATCATCAGTGAGCATAAGAGGGAAAATACTGAGAAAGAAGGAAGAAAAAGAGAGAAAGGGGCAGATATGCAGATGAAGAAAAGAAAGTAAAATTAATTTAAAAATTACAAAATTAGGTCTCTACCATCTCTAATTGGAACCTACTTGTCTTTTTCATGGCTCACACATGAGCTGAAAATTTTATCTAGGCCCGACATACTCTTGGAGTATGTGTAAAAGTGACCAATGCAATGATGCTTTTTTACAATGATATTTTAGTGATTTATTGTAGCTCTGTTTTACAATAAAAGCTTCACACAACCACAGTATACCGATACAATTCTCAAAGTTAAAAGTATGCACCTTATGAAGTTGTGTTTATTCTCTTATTTCTTTCTAAAGTAACATTTATTGAATTCCATGGGCTTGAAATTCTCATTAAATGGATAGATACATTGATAGATGCATATATATGTATTATACATACACATATCTGCCACACCACCATATATAAATATTATAATATCCACTCTTTTCATGTGTAACAGTTTCATGATATATAAAATTAAAAGATGTGCAACTACCACAATTGATACACCATCTCCATCATCCCCAAAAGTTCTTTTGTGTCCTGTAAACCCCTGACAACCACCAATCTGATCTTCATTCACATAGTTTTATCAAGATGTCACAGAAATGTAACCATGTGACTTTTCTGTGTTGCTTCTCTCACTTAATATTAATGTCTATTGAACTCACCTACATTGTTGTAGCTGTTAGATACTCATGTTTGTGGAAAGAATTCCATCACATGAATGTCCTGTGACTTGTTTGTCTACTCACTAGTTGAAAATACTTGGGTTATTTTCAGTTTATGCCATTATGAATAAGTCAGGAATGATTGTTAAAGGATTACACTTGTTTAAAACTTTCTGACTGGAGAATAAATTTTAGGAGATTTAAAGTAGGATGTCAGAAACAGGGAAATAAGCACACAGTCCAGGTGACAGAGAAAGTGGATGGTACGAGTGTAGATACAGAGAAATCAACAGATTCACAATATTTATTTTGAAAGTGATCTGTGGAACATTTGTGGTAATTAAGCAACATTTTTTATTTTTTATTTTTTTGGTGGCACCGGGAATCAAACTCACAACCTCACACCTGCCAGACAGTTGCTTAAGCCACAGAGCCAAACTCCCAGCCCTTTTGTAGTAATTAAGAAGTATGGAAAATCAAAGATATCTACATAGATTTTGCCTGAAGCAACCAGATGATGATTCACATCTTCACTTTCAGTCACCTGTCTTTATATCACTTTCATATAAGCTCTCTGTGGGTATCAGTGAAATTAAATTTGGAAAATAAAAAATTTGAAAACGCAGTATTTTCATTGAAATTTACAATGTATTGTCCAATCTCATAAAAACAAACCTTTTATGACAGACAAGAAAGTTCTGGAGTCTTTTAACAACTATCTACAAAACTATCTTTCAACAAAATACAATTTATCCTTAGAGTTACACTTAGAACTTTAAGATTAGACTATATCAATTGAGAAATTTGAAATCCTGTCAACAGCATATTTTGTTCTAAATATTAATTTAAGAAGAATATTAGAACTATGTGTGGGTGACTTGCTTGAACCAAAATATTTGAGGTACCGTGTAATTCTGTAAGAGACTTCTCTGAGTCTCCCGATCTATACAATGAATTAAGTGCCCCCCAGAAAAAGAAAAGAATAAGCACTTCCTCATAAAGTTCCTCCTGAGACTTGCACAATGATCTTGCATAGTCAATAGGAAGCTTCTACCAAAAATCATTTTCTAGGGCTTGGAGTAGAGCATCATTTTACCATGGGCCCTGAGTTCAATCCTCAGCACAAAGGAAAAAAAAAAAAAGGAAAAAATTCTTCTAATTAATACAGATAATACAGTAGATTTTTTTTACAACATGCTCAATTACTGAAGTTTAATTCACTAAGTAGACAATCCTATGTTTGTTTTTTCTAGTATCGTACATATATAATCATGTAAAAGTCAAGTTTTATATTCATCACTCATATTTCTCTCCAGTTTGTTTCTTTTCTTTTTCTTACAGTAAATATTTACTTATTTATTTTATTTTTTTATTTAAGAGAAAATGGACACAGAAAAGAGAAACAAAAAGCAAAAGAGACAAACAAACAACAACAACAAATCCGATACGATAACATTATAGGTTTACAAAATGAGATGATTGGAATTTGACAGTAGTTGTAATATTGTATAACGTTACCTTCAAAGGGGTTGTTCAGATTAACAGATATAGACATGTAGAATTGATCTAATCATATGAGTATTAAGTGTTCTTTTTCAACGGCTAATGCATTTAGCAATATAGTCATTTTAACTATCTTATGAACACCTATTTATAAATTTATGTCTTTTTCCTTTTCCCTTCCTTCTTTCCTCTTTTCCTGTTAGAATACCTCTTGTTGTCTTTAAAATAACTGCCCATATGATCAGGCTTAATGTAATCAAACAAAATAGTTCAGAATAAAACCAATAAAAAATAAAACAATGGTCACAGAAAAGAGAAACAAAAAGCAAAAGGGACCAACAAACAACAACAACTAATCCAATATTGTAACATTCTAGGTTTACAAAATGAGATGATTGGAATTTGACAGTGGTTGTAACACTGTATATTGTTACCTTCAAGGGGGTTGCTCAGATTGACAGATATAGACATGTAAAATTGATCTAATCATGAGTATTAACTGTTCTCTCTTCATAGTTAATGCATTTAGTAGAATAGTCATTTTAACCATCTTATGTATACCCATGTATAAATCTATGTCTTTTTCCTTTTCCCTTCCTTCTTTCCTCCTTTCCCCTTTTAATACCTCTTGTTATCTTCAAAATAACTGCCCATACCATCAAGCCTAATATAATCAAACAAAATAGTACAGAATAAAACAAATAAAAAATAAAATAATGGAAGCAATACATAGTAATACAACATTGATTTCTATAATACCTCATACTATCTTCTAAGCAGTTGCCTATATCATCTGTTATAATATAATCAGACAAACCCAAATAGGTTAAAATCACTCAAAACAAAACAATGAAAGCAATACAGTGTTTCAAAACAAGATGATCAAATATCAATAAAGCCTACCCTAATATATTTTGTTATCTTTGAAATGGCTGTCTATGTCATCATATATAATGAAATTAGGCAGATTGAGATAGAATAAGATCAAATTAAACAACTCATTGAAAACAATACTGGACTCAAATCCCAACAATGGATTATTCAATTGTCTGTCCTGCTCGGTGATATCCCTCAGCCACTGCTTCTGGAGCTGTGGACATTTTATCTCTCTCTAAAATGTCCTTCAGCATTCTTTGTAGTGTTGGCTTGGTGGTCATAAATTCCTTTAGTTGTTCTTTGTCGTGGAAGTATCTTGTTTCTCCATTGATTTTGAAAGACAATTTTGCAGGGTACATCAATCTGGGTTGGAAGTTGTTTTCTTTCAGTGCTTGAAATACTTCACTCCAAGTTCTCCTTGACCTGGTGGTTTGTGTTGAGAAGTCTGTCGTGATTCTGATGGGTTTTCCTTTGTAGGTGATCTGGGTTTTTTTTTTTTTCTCAAATAGTTTTTAATATTGAGTTTTTGGGTTGAATTTCTGGGATCTTGATTATTATATGTCTGGGTGAAGACATATTTTGGTTATGTTTAGCTGTAGTTCTATATGCTTCACTTATCTGAAAGTCACTTCCTGTTCCCATACTTGGAAAGTTTTCTGAAATTTGTTGCTGTAAATAGGCTTTTAATTTGATTTGTATTGACCCCTGCTTTTTCACTCACACCTTTTATTCTTAAGTTATGTTTCTTTGGGTTGTCTTGCAGCCATTGTATTGTTACTTCCAGGTTTCTTATTACTTTTAGGAGACCTTTCCTTTCATGATGACACACTGCAAACCTGTCTTCAAGGTTTGAAAGTCTATCTTTAGTTTCTTTCAGGTGGTTTTACCAACTTTCATTGGAGTTTTTTTTTCTTGGTACTCTCTTTGAATCTGTTTCATGTATTCTAAGTCTTTTTTGTATTGTTCATTCCAGGTTTCCCTTGTTTTCCTATGCTCCATTTTTTCATCTATGTCTGCTTTAGAGATGGCCAGCAGTTCTTTTATTATGCTTTTCATTTCTTCTTTTAGTTGAGTTAGTATTTCTGTTTCAATTTCTTTTATAGCCTCATGAAGTTGTTTCTTTACTTCAGTTGCCATCACCTCAGAGACTTTAGTTGTGGGACTCCCGACCTCTTCTGCATTTGCTTCTCCTGGGTTTGTTCTGCTTGGATTGGAGGCCAGAGACTGCCTTTTGCTTCTTTGTCTTGACATATCCCTAGGTTGTTCTGGACAACTGTGCACCGGGGATTTTGGTATTTCTTGCGTTGTATGTAATTTCTTAGACTGGAACTTCTAGCCAGTGCTGATTGTGGATATCTGATGGTTACCAGTGGGTGTGCTGTTACAGTACTGTCCACTGCCTTTCCCCAGCCCACCTCATCTCCCCGATGTCTGGGACAGTGGGGGTCGGGGCTGCAGACTGGGAATCTGGGCCAGTTTTCTGTGAAAATTCCACTATCACCCCTAGGGCACTTGTGGAGCTGTGGTCTCTAGACTGAGCTGGTCACCCGCTGGGACCCTCCAGGGCTCGGTCGGAGCAACCTCCATGGCACTGTGCCCAACTAGGAGCAGCTCCAGCCCCAAAATGGCTGTCAGTCCCTCGCTCTCCCTCACGGTGGGGCTTCGGGATCTGCTCACCATCTGCCAGTCCAGTCCTCCAGGTCCGTTCCTTCTGTCCACCACCACTCACCTCCAACACCATCTCTCTGGTCAGAGGCCTCCAGGGTCATTGCCGCCTCTGCAGCCTCAGCTCTCTGACCATGCACCCCCAGGTTCCAGCAACTCCTTTCACAGAGTGGGTCTGGCTCCAGGTAGAGGCACCACCAGCCACTGCCCTCCTTGTCTAAGTGCCTCTTTCCACTCTTTCTGTGGGCTTCAATAAAAGAGATGCAATCTGGGAGGATAGACACTGTGTCTTCCAAATCCTGTGACCAGCTGCTCACCAAGCATCAGCATCTGCAGAAAGGGCTGACTGTGGGTACCTCTTCTCCAGAGGGAACACCAGTGGCAGCTAGCGGAGGGCAGCCAGCATCCCATAGCACCATCGTGCGAGCTCAGGCCCCCACTCCTGCTGCAGCTGCCATGCTGGGTCCATCCCCCGTGCCCTCCAGGCCCTGCCTCCGCTGCCTCAGCAGCCGCCCTCTAGGCTGTTTCTTCACTTTGAGCTGCTGAGAATCTATCTGTGTACTTAAACTCTCACAAAGTATTTAGGTACACCCAACCGTCTGTGTATATAAAGATACATAAACATGAATAAATTATCAGTCATTGAGAATTAAACTTCACCTCCATCATTCTGTAAGGAGATAACTGAATTTTGAACCCATGGTATTTGTATATTTCTGAAAAGACTTAGTTATATTCATATTTTCCTGTTATGGATTTTTTTGTCTGTACCTGTTTTCTGCCTTTTTTTAAAAATTTATTTATTTATTTATTTATTTTTGTGGCACTGGGGATTGAACTCACAACCTCGCGCCTGCCAAACAGGCGCTCAAGCCACTGAGCCAAACTCCCTGCCCTTTTCTGCCTTTTTTATATTAACAAAAGAAAGCATAAACTAAAAAACAAAAGATTATATATTTGGATAACCTTCATAGATAACTTCATGAAGTGTAACCAAGATATACCATAAAGTGAAGGTTTAAATTTTAAAAATGTATTTTAGTAAAAGATACTTGTCATTAGTCCCCCTCCAAATATCCCTTTTCTTCAAACACACATATCCCTACATTCTTTCCATTTTCTGAAGCAGTTCTGAAAGTCCTCTTACATGAGTGTCTTTTCCAAGTGTGATAAAAAATATGGTAAATCCTGCTGCTGCCAAACTTAAGGCAGCTTCATGAAGACATGAGGATGTGTCCTCATCCATGCTGTTTACTGAATCTGATACCAGGTAACCTCAGGCTCATCCCTAAAATCAAGATGACCATGAAGAGTAAGCGTTTTGAACTGTAGCCACAACAAGGCAATAAAAGACACAAAAGAAGACTTCTAGAGCCACTTCACAAACTGGCAAGAAAGCTGGCATAGTGTGCTGGAAGTGAGGGAGTGTGTTTTGTGGGGAATTGACGACCATGTGCCTTTCACTGCAATAATTTGTTTTAATTTAGAAATTCACTGTACTTTTTTTTTTATCACACTTTGTATAGCATGGCAGCATCATGCTGATTTACTTAAATAACTAGGAGAATATGTATATGAGTGATGTATTTGAACATACACATGTATTGTTCAACATTTTAATATGCCGAATCAATATATATAAATATAAGAATATCAATGTCAGATAGATAAAATATCGTTGGCTTCAACAAATTTAGCTGCTTGTTTAGCTGCTTCAACAAATTTAGCTGCTTCAATATATATAAATATAAGAATATCAATGTCAGATAGATAAAATATTGTTGGCTTCAACAAGTTTAGCTGCTTGTTTTGTTTTTCATACAACAATGTTAGACTTCAAGAAAGAAAACTATTGCAAGGTTGTGTATTATGCGTTTTGTCCACCATTGCCTAACACAGAACTATAATACCAACACAGGTTAACTTTTATAAAAAAAATAACTTCCACTGAACTTTTTCTTAATATTTTTAAAATTTTATTTTAAATAGAAAAAAATTTCAAAACAAGATAATAGGAGAGTAACAATGGTTAATACATTGCATATTGTTATCTTCGAAGTAGTTACTCAGAGTACAAGATATAGGTATGAAAAATTTTCCAAACAATATTAGCATAAATCTTTCTTTTCAATGAACTAAGATAAATTAGTAGTATAACTATCATAACTATTTTGTATATTTTTTTCTTTTTCCTTTTCCTCTCCTTTTCATCTTTTCCCACCCCTTTTTCTCTTTCATTTTGAACAGTTTCTTCCCATTTCACAAAATCTATTTGGATCTTATTTCCTCTTTCAGCTTTTCACACTAGGGAGAAAATACCATGTTTACACATGTGAGTCTGATTTATTTCACTTATGAGCAAGGTTTCAAGTTGCATCCATTTTCCAATAAAAATCTTATTTATACTTCTTTATGTCAGATGAGTACTCTATTGTATAAAAAAAAATCTTTTTTATTCATTCCTCGGTTGATAGGCATTTGGGTTGTTTCCAAGATTTAGCTATTACAAATTGTGCTACTATAAACATGGGTGCATATATATTGCTGTGGCATAATGTTTTTAATTCTTCTGGGAAGATATTCAAAAGGGGAATAGATGGATCTAACCCTAGTTTTTTGAGGTATCTCCAAACTGATTTCCACTATGGTCGCACCAGTCTACACTCCCACCAGCAGTGGAGAAGGTTTTCTTTTGCTCCATAGCCCCTCCAGCATTTGTAATTTGTTGGTTTCTTAATGATAGCTATTCTGGGGTAAGATGAAACCTTAGTGTTGTTTTAATTTGCAACTCTCAAGTGACCAATAATGCTGAACATTTTTTTCTATATTTATTTGACTTTTGCATTTCTCCATCTGAGAAGTGCATATTCATCTCAGATGCCCATTTTTTAATTATGTCTCTGAATTTGGGGAGTCTGATTTTTTGATCTCTTTATGCTTTATATGTAAGTCCTTTGCCTGAGGGACAGCTGGCTAGAATTTTTTCCCACTCTGGTTCACTGAACTTTTGGAGTAAGAAAAATAAAAGCTCTTTGTTTGTTGTTTGCCTCTGTCAGTAATCTTTAAAAAACTAAAAAAGCTGATGCAAGCAAAAGGCTTAGGGACCCTATGTTATAGATCATGTTTTAAATTTGCTTTGCTAACTTTTCTTTGTTTTAACAAGCATCCAATAGATGTGTGTTGTGTATTGGGAACACAAAAATAAACAAAAAGTGGCCTCTGCATGGTAATTCATTTTGTGGAGAGAAATACATTGTATCACGAGTGCAAGTTAATTCAAAGTTAATAATATGCAACAACTAGGAAAATATCTATGACAAATATATATACACACACAAAGACACACACATATATTCCATCCCAAACATACTAAAATACATATCCCTGACACCATCTTTCTTTGCCAAACATTTAAAATAATACCTCACTGCCATTTGTAACAGCCAAATCTTGGAAACAACCCAAGTGCCTATCAATCAAGGAATCGATAAAAAAGATGTGGTACTTTTATACAATGGAGTACTACTAAGCTATCAAGAAAGATTACATTGAGACTTTTATAAGTAAATAGACCCGACCTGAGACCATACTCATAAATGAGATAAATCAAACCAACATGTGTAAATACCATATTGTCTCCCTAGTGTAAGAAACTGAAAAAGTATATATGATCCAAAATCTACAATAAATACTGTGTAAGGGTAAAGAACTGCTCCAAGAGCAAAAGTAATTAGGAAAGGGAAAAGGAGGAAAGAAGGAAGGGAAAAGGAAAAAGACATACATCTGTATATATGTATATGTAAGATAACTAAAATGACTATACTGCTGAATGTATTAGTTATTGAGAAAGATCGGTTAATACTCATGATTAGATCAATTTTACGTGTCTATATCTGTTAATGTAAACAACCATGTTGAAGGTAATGATACGCAATATTGTAACCATTGTCAAGTTCCTATCATCTTGTTTTGTAAACCTATAATGTTACTGTTGTGGATTTGCTGTTGTCATTTGTTTGTCTCTTTTGCTTTTTGTCTTTCTTATATGTGTCTTTTTTCTCGTAAATAAAAAAAATTTAAAAAATACTTCACTGCCATGTAACAACACATACATTACATACATATTAGATATATAAAGCAGCCATTTTATAATTTCACATAAATTTTATTGCTTTTAAGGTACACAACATGATGTTATAAGATCCATATTTAGTAAAGTGATTACTATAATGGAGCAAATTAACATGTCCATCATCTCAAGTAATTATTCATTTTTCACCTTCTAGGGCAAGAGCTGCATAACTTCTTTAGCAAAAATCTTGAGTGTAATAAGTTATTAACTGAAGCTCTCATGTTGTATATACAGACCTTTTGACTTGTTTAACCTTATATATTTGCTACTTTGTGTCTTTTGACCTACATCTCCCCACGTTCAGCCCCTCCTCTTATAACCATTGTTTTAGTCTGCATCTCTCGACTTATTTTTTTACATTTCACATACAAGTGATATCATGCAATATTTGTCCCTCTGTACCTTCTTTATTTCACTTAGTATAATATTATCTAGGCTCATTTGCATTGTGCAAATGGCAGCTTCTTCTCCATTTCTAAGAAAGAATAATAGTCCTCCCTGAGGAAGAATAATAGTCTTTATGTCATAGTTTCTTTATTCATTAATCCACTGATAGACACCAAGGTTGTCTCTGCCTCAATTCTTTTGAATATTGCTATAATGAACATGGTAGTGCATGTGTGTTTATGACATGGTGATTTTATTTCCTGAGTATAAGCCCAGAGGAGGGGTTGTTGGGTCATTTGGTAGCCTTATTTTCATTTTTGGGGGGAACATTTACACTATTATCCATAATGGGTGCATCACTCTACATTCCCAACAATAGTGTACAAGACCTTCCTTTTCCTGGAATCCTCACCAATAGTTTTTTTCTTATCTTTTCATAATAGCTATCATAACAGGTGTGAAGTGATACCTAATATTAATTTCGCTTTCAATTTCCCTAATGATAACTGATACTGAACACTTTCTCATGTTGACTATTCTATATCATCTTTAGAATAAAATTTTAACTTGAATTTTTTATTATACATTATACGTTTCATAGATAGAACTCAGAACACACATTATTAGAGTCCATTTCAATCTATGACAAGCTTGGTTACCTTAGGTAGTTTTTCATGCTGAATATCAATTATTCATCTGCAAAGTGGGTGAATAACACTTGCCTCATAAAATAATTGTCAAGATTTGATAGAACAATGTATTTAGTGGCCAATCGCCCACATTGGAAAGAGCTGAAAAGAGCTACAGGTATTTCCATCAGCCATGATGTCCTGTCTTTGCTCATCAACCTCATATGCAATGTTTGCTACCAACAGTAAGCACAAATCAGCTAACTGCATGTCTGGAATTTGGGATCCATTTCTGCAACATAAATATAATACTTGTATTTTTCTCTCAAAACCTCAACAACCCAAGCAAAACTTTCTCATACAATCAGTTCTGAAATTTTTAATTAAAATACAGTCTAATCTCTTCTTCCACACTTTCTATCAGGACATATATTTTTCTTACTAGACATATAGAAGACCTTAGAAATAGAAAGATACATTTAGAAACAAGCCTTGTCAAAGTAATAAAATCTAAAAGGAAAAATTCAAGTGAATACAAATAATAATGATACAATGTGAAATGTATTATAAAAGAAATTATACAAATTTTTAGGAAGAATGAAGTGACAAATTTTGAAGAAAAGTGGTTAGGAAAAGTTTTATTGTGCTTTATAGTCAAACCTTCATAATAAGTCATTTTATAATATTGACCTGTTTTGTTCTCTATATTTGGAAAATAATTAGTATTCATAGACTTCACGTAGCTTTCCCTACACATATATGAACTTCTAAATGCTAGATAACTTCCATCTTTAATCAAGCAGAATATTTCTGTTTCATTTTATGCTAAGTATTGTACAAAGCCGTAGAAATACAAAATCATATTAAGAAAGAAATGCTTATATGAATGTGGTGACATACAGGCTTATTGATACGTAGCTGAACATGAAAACTTGCTCAGAGAGCCTCTCTTGACCAATCTAATTATACCTATCCACCATTCTTTAACCCATATTTCACAGCACTTAACACTAACTAAAATATTCTTAACCTTGTTTGCTTTTTAGTGGTGTCTATGTGTGTGTGTGTACGTCTGTGTGATCTTCCTCCATAGTTACAATGCAAACTTTTAGAAGGCAGGAACTTACCATTTTCCTTGCTTCCCTTTCACTCAACATGCTATTTGATGTCCATGAAATATGGACATCAAGTGGATTGCAATGAATACACAGGGAAACAAACATTAGCCCACAAAACCTGTAAGGACCAGCCCATTCTTACCAGCTACTAAAGTTTTGAAATTATAGAACTTCCAGAAATTTATAAATTATGAATCACTCAAAATGCATAACCAAATAAGATACACAATGCTACTGACAAACACAAAGGAATCTTCCCTCCTGTTTGTCATGACTCTTATATGCATTTTCTCTGTAAAAATAGTTATGTAATTAGATCCATGGCATATGTGCCAATAGTTGATTAAATTTACATACAGATATGAGGGTATTTCTTAAACTCTACCTCACTGCTAAATATCTGAATTTATGTTATGTCTGGTTGAGGGGAAAATCCAGTTTAACTGAAATTATAACCACGTATTTACTCATATGTTAATTATATGGCAATAAAAATCAAAATCTATACCTTGAGCAGAATTTGTATCTTGTCCCTGGTTTTGCTATATTTTTTTTTACCCAGCCCCCAGGAAAATATTCATGAGGTGAAACTGGTGATACAAAAATAATTATTTGAAAAACATTATATGAGGTGAGTTGTTGCTTCTCCACTGGATGCCAGTTTAAATTGCACTAATTTGTTTTACCAGTAGCTTTAGAAAACCCCAGCACAGCGGCAGGACAATTATATCCAGGTGCAAGGACTTAATTCAACAAATTCTAGGTGCATCTTTCCCGTCTGCATGGTGGGCCACATTCTCAGCTGTGGCTAAGAACAGATGCCTTGAAAAGCTCTTGTAAACATGATCCAGTAAGTCCTTGAATAAAGATGTTGAAGTATTTCAAAACATATCAATAATAAATGTGATATTCTTATGACCATAATTTTTGTAATTGTATCACTGAATAAAATAACATAGCAAAAATGTTTTTGAACATGGAAGCAAAATAAAAAAGTGTTTCCTTCCTTTGAATTTTTTCTTTCATATATAAAGTATGTAGATGTGTAATTTTTAAAATTGCAAATATGCATATGAATTTTAAGAATATTTGCAGTGATGTAGTTATAAAATGCATCACTGACACATAAGCACAGCAAATGATTTCTGGAAGAATTTTAGTGATGCTTCATATGGAAAAGGATAAAATATCATAAGAAGAAAAAGAGCTGAATGAAAATCCACTTGCTTGAGTTCATGATGCAGCTTAGCAGGCAGAGGGAACTGTAGTACAAAAATTCACAGCCTTCCTTCTCTAAAACCATGATTTTAAAATAAGATATATTTATTTATTTGCTTCCAAAATAACTTAGATGATCTTGAACAAAACAAGCAAAAGAAAAATTTTAAAAATAAGTAAAAAATTTTATAATTTCAGGGTTACAAATGCATAACGATTTTCAACATACTTCTATATAATAATTTTTTCAGAGCTTGTTATTTTTCCTGATGCAGTTAGAACAGGAAACAATGCACAACATACTGTCATTTTAATCTGCCTTTCTAAGGTGTTAAGATTCCAATACGAATCACTTCTCGGCCTTCTGGCTATGATCAAGCAAAGATTCCAATATGAAAGGAAATGTTGAATTTGAACGCAATTTAAAATTCACTTCTTATTGTTAGTAAAACAAGCTAGCAGCTAAGCATTCTCTGTACACAATTCTGTGCCTTTCAGTTGTTAATGTTGCTCAATATATGTTCATAGATGACTACCAAATTATTCCAAATTGTGAATCATATCAGAAGGGACAGTAATTTTGGCTATTCTGTCATTTCTAAATTTACCTGAATTAAGAATTTTCTAAATTCATTTTTTAAAAATTATTTTTTCTTTAAAACTTCCAATAATTTATGTAGCAAATCGCATGCAAATGTGTATTACATTTAAAGAATCTATAGGCATTAACAATACTGACTAGGGGTATGCCAGATGATTTGAATTAAACCATCAGGTTACACTTACCCAGATGTAATGTAAATAGTTTGGACATTTTGAAAAGCATTCAAAAGGGACCCCCAAAAAAACTGTCAAAAATTTAAGACAAGTTTAGTCAGGCATACAGACCAGTTCCTGTGAACTGAAAGGAAAAAAATTAAAACCAGTCAGAAATCCTGAAAAAAAATCTAAGTGGATAGCAACTTTTCTCATCTTTTGTTAGTTTACATTAAAAAGATATTATTCAACTTTAACAAGTAAACTTACAATTTGTGGGACTGAAATTTTAGGTAGTAATAAACTGGCAATTTACACCCTCCTTATGCCAGATTTTCTCATATGTGAAAAAAGTAATTAGGATATGATATTCAGCTCGTAACAGAGAAATCACAATTCCATTGAGACAGCTATGTCCAAATAGTAAAACAAAGAATCAAGACTTAATTACTTTATTATAATAAACATAAGTTAACTATGAAAGTCTATTTATTTATGGAAAGGAAGATATCTGACACTCAAAACAATTTAAAATAATGGAGCTACATACAGAAGGTTCAAAAAACAAATAGGTGTATTTTGACATTTATTTTTCTTCAAAAGCTTTATTGAACACTTATGTGAAACTTTCAAAGTTTTTAAAATCCCACCAAAATTCAAATTCTTGTAAGAAACAAGACACTACAAAAAACAAAAGTATACTTAATTAGATATTGTATCTATGACATCATGTTTATTTAAATTTTTTAAAATGCTACATATCGAAACTATTTATTCAGACCTAAGTTTTAGTTTTCCTATTCAAGTAAACAAAAATGTATTATTTTATTCACTATCCTAAGTATTTGATAAGGTCTGAGAATTACAGGTAAGAAAATTAGACTCCTTGAACTAAACTGCAAATAACTAAAATCACGTAAAAATCTCAGTAAGATGTTGTTATACAAGAATTTAACCAGAGATAAATGACTTGATTTCCTGTAATCCTGATTATAACACTATCATAGAACAGTGAAGTCTATGAGTTACCTTGGACACGATTTAGTACAAAGCTCCTATTTCTCAGGTCAGGCCCAGAGACAATGAGGGCAACTAATTAATGACATGATTTAGGTTCAAGGTCTCCTATATTCCAGTTCAAGATATCCCAGCACTACCCTAAGCTGATTTTCAGCTGAAGTTTATGGATTTCTTCTATGTGTAAAATATATATCTAAAGGGTTTGGGTAGTATAAACAAAAAAGAATTTTAAGCTGCTGAATATCACAATCAAATTGTATCATACGAAAATGATGCCCTTTTGTCTCACAGTACACTGTACTTGGTGGTACTGTAGGAAATTTACTCTTTATTTTGATAAACCCATAAAATGGATTTGAGACTTGAAATGTACTATGATTTTTGAAAGTGGGGGAAAATTTTTCATTTTCAAAAAGAAATAATCATTCTTTGGTAAAGAAAATTAGTTAAGCTTCTTTTATTATTTTTTAAAATTTTATTTATTTTAACAAATAATGCCATTTATTAGGCACTTAATGAACAGAAAGGATAGAAGTCCATCTCAGTGGTTAAGTTTCTTGAAATCACTGAAAGTTATGGTGCTGGTGTTAAGGTAAAATGCCACAAGTACCTAAAAGTAAATATATCTAGCTATAAAATGTATTCTATTATTTATACTTATGCTTTTTATTCCACTGGGTACAACTGTGAGACACTAGAAAAATCAAAGACTCTTGTAAATTATATGAAACTGATGGAAATTATAAAGTCATGGAGTATTGTTTCTCTTTTAAGTTGTTAATACGATTTTTAGCAGTTTAGCAAAACAGTTTAATTTTAGCTTCAAAGAACATTGTTTTCAATTTCATTTTTTCTGCTTATACTTCATAATAGATAATTACAAGTATAATCATTATTGGTCATTGGCCATTAATTTGTTTCAGCATATGTACCTCAGTGGGCAGTAATTACTGCACAGCCTTCAATAAGATATCATTAACAAAATGAGAAGACCAGAAAAAATATGTTAATTACTGTAAGTGCTCCATTGGTTCCTCCCTGGAATAAACAAGTCTAACAATTAAGATCACACTTACTTTTTGCCAGAATATATTTCGCAGTGAAAAAAAAAAAAAAGAAGAAAGAAAAGAAAAAGACAATGCTACATAATTTGAAGAATAAACATTTGGAAGAACTTATAATGTTTTCCCTTTAAATTGATATCAGCAACTTTAATGACCCAAAGACAAAAAGCAGCTCTTGGGCCAGGCAGCAATTTCATAAAAGCTCATTGTTCATAACGAAGGAAAAAATTAATTGCCTACATACAGTATCTTATTATAATTAAGAGGATAAATATCAAAAAATTATGGAAATATTTTAATATTTTTGAACTATTTGTAGAGCAAGTTAAATTGATTTCCTGTTAGTCCATATATAAATAGATGGCTCCAATTAAGAACTTGCAAGATACCAAACTCAAAGCATAATTGGTTTAGGCAGAAAATGTAGTTCCAAGCATGATATTTTTGGTATGTTGCTAATGTGGAAGCATAATCAAAAGTATCTGTAGTTTTTAATCTTCATTACTCTAACTCAGTGCTCACAACATTCTAAGCATATTAATTCTTTTCAAGCATTTGTCTCCTCCGTACTCACGTACTTGTATATTCATTTTCCCTGTGCTGTTCCTTCAGGAATTTTATACAACTGGGAACCCAACCGCTGCAGCCACTTCCGCCTTTCTTTTATTGTCTTGAGCAAGGCACATCTCATTTCACCCTGACTTTTCTGCAGTTCTAGGCCCTTTCCAATTTCTGTTCCAACAGCTCCAGCTGTATCTTTTACAACCTAGTTGCTGGGTATCTTTTACAAAGACTCCTTTCTGAAGAAGAATTCCACTTCAAGTGACTTCAGTTGTAGGTTGCTTCCTCAGTTGCTTCCTCACTTCCAGATTCTCTGATCTTTCTTGACACTTTCTCAGGCCAGTTCAAGACCTTCAAATCTTCCTTGATGTAGGTGATTCAAGTTCAAGTCTATTTTGATTTGATTGTTGTCACTTATAAAATTATAAGGTTGAATATAAATACAAACTTCTTATACAACTTCACAGTCACATTTATGTGGCATAAACTTTTCTAACATTCTAGTATACATATAGCTTAATGACATTTGCAAGTAGTATTACCTAAAATAATAACATCAGTAATAACCAAGGTCAAAAAATGGCAAGCTAAAGAACTACTATGTTCTAGTACTTTTATAATATTTATGCAGATAGTTGAGCAGCTGTAGGTATTCCTCTTTGAATGATCAGAAGACTCTTGTTCAATGGTGAGAAATCACTTTGATGCTTTCAAAACTAATAAATTACCAAATGCTTCAAAGTAGGTCTAGAGGGCCATGGATTTAGCTTGTGGCACAAGCACCTGCCTGGCAAGTACAAGGTCATGAGTTTAATCCCTGGTACCAAAAAAAATAAAATGTAGGTCTGGAATCAATGTAAATATAAAACAATCTAACCTCTGACTTTCTCCTTCAGGAATCCTTAATTATTCTAGTTTCAATCTTCTTATATTTCCAGAATACTCACAATCTCCCTCTATAAGAATATTCATGATTTTGAATTATAGTTCTCTGTGTGCTTGTCTGTCTTCCTTAGCCAACTAAGAAAGTGAATTCTATATCTCACATATAATGTATATTTGATTCATTAATTGAATAAATGGTCTTCAGGAAGAATAAATTTTCAGAAATCATTGAAGTTAGGAAGTCATGAGACAAACTTAGACACTGAAAAAAAGTTACTTACTTCAAAAGAAATGCAAATTCTTTGTTCATGTGATTTATTAGTTCTTTGTCTATAATAATTATTTCAAGTCTTAGCATATATGCTTAGAAAACTGTCACTCTTTAAACTGACAGATTATTGTATTTTGAGATATCAGTAGCTAAAAAGTTTCATATTTCTGCATAACATGCATCAGTTAACTTGTTCATAGAAATACATATATCAAGGAGATGTGAACATGTATGCCTGTAACTCATGTATCTAGTGAGACTATCTTTATTTCCGTTTTGTGAAAATAACTCTTCTACAGTTATATTTCTCAGCAAAACTCAATGCCTTTTCCTAAAGTTTATATATTTTACGATAGAAAAATGAATGAGAATCTAATTAATGAATTTTGTGTTGCCTTATTTCTATTTTATATACACATAAACATGGGAAAAAAATGTAAATCTAGGAGATGCGTAATTTCTGTGCATAGGCTAACCATAAATATACTTTTACATAATAGATGGAAAGATGGTTGTTATTAAAATAAAGTCCATCTGTGATTACAGAGTATATCCAAATATTACTTATGTGTGTGTGGTACTGGAGATCCATCCCAGGGCACTAAGCATGCTAGACAAGCACTTTACCACTGAGCTACATCCAAACACTATATATAAGGATATAAGGATGATTAACTATTTGAAAATGATCATCAAAATTGTGAGCAAAAGTTAGAAAGCTCACAAGATGTCTCAGATTTTGCACTTATTTAAAATTATTTTTAAAATAAGACTTGAAATTTGATATTGCCTTTTTGCTACTACTAGCTATAAGAACTCATAATCTAAAATGGTACTATTGATTTAATTGTATATTATATTTTGTCAGTGCATGACATCATAGCTGATGCATGATTCTGAGATCATCCCTAACTAGGTATTCTTCAGCCTAGTGTTCATTACTCCAAATTTATATTGCCTTCAATTTTTTGTCTTGTCATCACCTATACCTGGAAATATTATTGAACTCATTGTCAAAATAATCTTTTAAAGTACAATTGAATATTTATTTTTTCATTATTTTTGGTACAGACATTTATATTTTTAAAAATTTTATTAAAAATTTTTATCTCTTCCTACTCCCTTTTATTACTACAGCAAAAAACAAATAACCAGTACTGAAGTGAGTGAAGCAAGAAACTGAAACTCTTTTTTATGTTAAATATATAGAAAAGAATACTATGCCCAATAAAAACAACTTATTGTTTTTCATAAATTCTGCTAGCACAAGCCAGTCAACTAGTATATGTTCAATAAGTACTTGATGATTAATTCTTTAATTCATGCAAAAATAAAAAGGATATATACCATTTTCACCATTATGAAAGAAAAGAATGTTTTTGAAGCACATATCCTCTAACTCATTATTCCATTAAAGAAATTTTTAAAGGAAGAAACCAGGCTAGTACAAAAACACACAAAGATGTTTTCAGACTGTTTCATGTAGTCATGAAAATCAGTAATGACAAAAATGACCAACAAGAAATTTGCTAGGTAGGTTGAATAAATTTTGATTCAATCAAATAATGATATGTCTTAAAAGAAAAAAGTCTGAGATATGTTGGTAAGTATTATAGTTTGTGTCTAGATGTCCTTCCAAAGCCTCATGCAGTGATGGGGGGCGGGCTTTAAAGAGGTGACTGAATCTAGAGTTTTTGATTGATTCATAGTCCAATGCTGGGATTAAGGGTGTGGGTGTTACACTTGCCCTAGGGCAGTAAATCTGCATATAATATAAGGGACAGAGAGAGACATATCTCCTTCCTTGACGTTTTTGTTGCCTTGTGGGCACCATGAACTAACTAGTCTCTGTGAAGCCAACCTGCCTTGGAGCCAGTCAATTGTGGACTGAGACCTCTACAAATTGTCAGCTAAATAAATCTTTCCCACTTTAACTTTGAGTGTTGGGTACTTTGTCCCAGCAATGAGAAAAATAACTAAAATAGAATTTGGTACCAGGAGTGGGACTATTGCTGTTACTATACCTGACCATGTAGTTCAGGAACATTTGGGAAGAGTTAGCAGGAATAGTTTGGAAAGGTTTGGAGGTGCTGGATGATAAAGCAGAGTGAATGCCTTAGGTTTCACTGTATGAAAGATTCTGGTCATAACTCAGAAGACCAGAAGGCTGATAGAAATTCTGTGGGTAAATTTCAGGCTCTGGAAGTTTGTGCTGGAAAGAAGGGTTACATAGGCTGTTGGACACCAGATAGGATGTTTTATGACTTGGTAAAAAATTTGTCTGCATTTTGCTTCTGTCCAGAGACTTTGCCTGAGGCTAAGAGTAAGGGTGGCAGAATAATTAACCTGGCAAATCCAATTTCAAGGCAGTCTAATGTTGAAGCAGTACCACAGGTTTTATGGGGGGAGGACTTTTAGCCAGATTTATGTTGAGAATCAAGAGCAATAAGCCCAGCAGAATGACTTCAAACGTGAATTTGGTGAAAAAGGAAGCTCCAGTAAAGTTGTGGGCTACCAAAAATAGAGAAGAAGAGATCCTAATTGCTGAGAAGGAACAGGAGAATTGGATGTTAGAAGTGTTTAACTTTGTTTTCGTTTGTATAAAGACTCACATCTAAGAGTTTGTTTTAAATCTCAGAGGTGACATGGGACTTGGACTTTTTAGCAATGCTGAATCTGTTAGGACTTTGGCAACCCATGGAGATGGACTAAATGCCATTTGCATAAAGGTATGTGCATGAATCTTTGTGGGAGCATGTTATGTTTTATGTCTAGATGTCACCCCCGCCAAAAGCATCATGTAGTCATAGGTGGCAGGCTTTTTTCAGAGGTGGCTGAACCTAGAGCTTGTGACTGATTCATGGTCCAATGCTGGGATTAAGGGTGTGGATGATACACCTGCCCTAGGGTGGGTACATACTACATAAAGGACAGACGCAGTCTTGTCTCCCTCTTGTTGCTTTTGTTGCCTTGGGATTGCCATGAACTATTCTCTGCCAAGCCAACCTGTCTTGAAGTCAGCCAATTATGGACTAAAATGTCTACAAACTGTGAGCTAAGTAAAACTTTCCCCTTTTAACTTTGGGTGTTGGGAATTTTGTCCCAGCAACAAGAAAAGTAACTAAGACATTAAATACTGCAAAGCAGAGTGTATGGTACCTGTGCCTGTTTGCATACATATTTGCCTTAGCAAAGAATACTATGTGTACATCAAACTTGTTCCCCCTCCAAACTGAGCAGGTAACTAATTTGCTTGCAGTAGTGCAAGCAAGTAATGATGTTCATGTAATGATACGCAATATTGCAACCATTGTCAAGTTTCTATTATCCTGTTTTGTAAACCTGTAATGTTACTGTTGTGCATTTACTCTAGTCGTTTGTTTGTGTTTTGCTTTTTTGTCTTTGTTATATATGTCTTTTTTTCCTGCTTAAATAAAAAAAATGATGTTCATGTTCTTGTGATCTGAAGCATGAAACATCTCCTCTGAAATCCTCTTTGCTGTCTGCAGGTAGATGGCCAGGAACCACCCACAGTAGGTGATAGGGACACTGACTGTATGAATCAGAGCCCCACTGCTTTCACCTTGCTGCTGTAGTCCCATCCTGACTCAGAAATAAACTTCTATCATTATCATCCACTGATATTTTGGAGTATCTCTATTTGGACAGTATCTGTTTCTTCAGTTATGTTATACTAACTAATATTATCCATAGAAAACTATAAAAAGGAAATATCTACCAAGACATTACCAGTATTAGTGATTTTTTATTTTGTATTTTTCTTGCTTAAATACTTATTAATTTTGTGACAGCAATGTCTTTTTTTTTTTTTTGAAGGACTGGTGGTAATTTATTTTTTATTTATTTATTTATTTATTTTTATTTAAGAGAAAATGGACACAGAAGAAAGAAACAAAAAGCAAAATACACAAACAACAACAAATTCGATATGATAACATTATAGGCTTACACAATGAGATGGTTGAAATTTGACAGCAGTTGCAATATTGCATACCATTACCTTCAAAGGGATTGTTCAGTTAACAGATATAGACATGTAAAATTGATCTAATCATGAGTATTAACTGTTCTTTTTCAATAGCTAATGTATTTAGTAATATAGTCATTTTAACTGTCCTATGTATACCTATTTATAAATTTATGTCCTTTTTCTTTTCCCTTCCTTCCTTCCTCCTTTCCCCTTAAAGTACCTCTTGTTGTCATTAAAATAACTGCCCATATCATCAGGCCTGATATAATCAAACAAAATAGTTCAGAATAAAACCAATAAAGAATAAAAGAATGGTCACAGAAAAGAGAAACAAAAAGCTAAAAGGACCAACAAACAACAACAACATATCCGATACTGTAACATTATAGGTTTACAAACTGAGATGATTGGAATTTGACAGTGGTTGTAACATTGTATATTGTTACCTTCAAGGGGGTTGCTCAGATTGACAGATATAGACATGTAAAATTGATCTAATCATATGAATATCAACTGTTCTCTTTCACCAGTTAATGCATTTAGTAGTATAGTCTTTTTAACCATCTTATGTATACCCTCATATAACTCTATGTCTTTTTTCTTTTCCCTTTCTTCCTTCCTCCTATCCCCTTGTAATACCTCTTATTGTCTTCAAAATAATTGCACTTACCAAGGCTTAATATAATCGAACAAAATAGTACTGAATAAAACCAATAACAAATAAAACAATGGAAGCAACACATAGTAATGCAACATTGATTTCTATAATGCCTCATATTATCTTCTAGGCAGTTGCCTATATCATCTGTTGTAATACAATCAAACAAACCAAAATAGGTTAAAATCCCTCAAAACAGAACAGTGAAAGCAATACCAGGTTTCAAAACAAGGTGATCGAATATCAATAAAGGCTACCCTAATATATTTTGTTATCTTTAAAATAGCTGTTTTTGTCATCATATTTAATAAAGTTAAGCAGGTAGAGGTAAAATAAGATTAAACTAAACAGCTCATTGAAAACAATACTGGAGCCGGGCGTGGTGGCACACGCCTTTAATCCCAGCACTCGGGAGGCTGAGGTAGGAGGAGCGTTGTGAGTTCGAGGCCGGCTTGGGCTACAACGCGAGCGCAATGCCAGCCCAAACTACATAGTGCAACCCTGCCTCAAAAAACTAGGGCCAGGAGTTCGGCTCAGTGGCTTAAGCGCCTGCCCTGGCAGGTGCGAGGTTGTGAGTTCGATCCCTGGTGCCACAAAAAAAAAAAAAAAAAAATACTGGACTCAAATCCCAATGATGGATTATTCATTTGTCTGCCCGACTTGGTGATATCCCTCTGTTGCTGTTTCTGGAGCTGTGGACTTTTTTATATCTCTCTAGAATGTCCTTCAGTATTCTTTGTAGGGTTGACTTGGTTGTCATAAATTCCTTTAGTTGTTCTTCGTTGTGGAAGTATCTTGTTTCTCCGTTGATTTTGAAAGATAATTTTGCAGGGTACATCAATCTGGGTTGGAAATTATTTTCCTTCAGGGCTTGAAATACTTCACTCCAAGCTCTTCTTGACCTGATGGTTTGTGTTGAGATATCTGTCATGATTCTGATGGGCCTTCCTTTGTAGGTGATCTGTCTCTTTTCTCTAATAGCTTTTAATATTTTGTTTTTGTGTTGAGTTTCTGGGATCTTGATTATTATATGTCTGGGTGTAGGTATATTTTGTCTGTGTTTAGCTGGAGTTCTATGTGCTTCACTTACCTCAAAGTCTCTTCCTGTTCCCATGCTTGGAAAGTTTTCTGAAATTATTTCTGTAAATAGACTTTTAATTTGATTTGTATTGACCCCTGCTTTTTCACTCTCACCTTTTATTCTTAAATTATATTTCCTTGGGTTGTCTTGCAGGTGTTGTATTGTTACTTCCAGGTTTCTTATTCTTTTTAAGAGATCTTTCCTTTCTCAATCCCAGGCTTCAAATCTGTCTTCCAGATTTGAAAGTCTATCTTTAGTTTTCTTCAGGTAGTTCTGCCAACTTTCATTGGAGTTTTTGATTTCCTGGTAGTCTCTCTGAATCTGTTTCATGCATTCCAAATCTTTTTTGTATTGTTCATTCCAGGTTTCCCTCATTTTCCAATGCTCCATTCTTTCATCTATGTCTACTTTAGAGATGCCTACTGATTCTTTTATTATGTTTTTCATTTCTTCTCTCAGTTGGGTTAATATTTCTGCTCTAATTTCTCTTATAGCTTCATGGAGTTGTTTCCCTACTTCAGTTGTCATCACCTCAGAGACTTTACTTGTGGGACTCCCGACCTCTTCTGCATTTGCTTCTCCTGGATTTGTTCTGCTTGAATTGGAGGCCATAGACTGCCCCTTACCTTTTTGTCTTGGCATTTTCCTGGGTTGTTCCAGGGTTCTTGTGATTTCTCTGGAGTGAGCCAGTGCTGGTTGTGGATGACCGATTACCACCTGGTGTGCTGTCCACTGCCTTTCCCCAGGCGTTTTTGGTTCTGCCTCTGCCTAGCACAGTGCATGGGGGCGGGGCCGCTGCCTGGGAACCTGGGCTGGTTGTCCATGAAACTTTCCCTATCACCCCTAGGGCGTGCATGGAGCCTTGGTCTTCAGACCTAGCTGGTCACTCACCAGGACCCTCTGGGGCTCGGTCGGAGCAATTTCTGTGGGACCATGCCCAATTAGGTGCAGTTCCGGTCCCAAGATGTTTGCCAGTCCCTCGCCCTCCCTCACGGGAGTGAGGGAGGTTGGGATTTGTCATACTCACTCACCAACCTGTTCCAGTCCACTTCACTCTACAATTGATGGCTGCCTCCGCCACTGCTGCCATGTCACAGCACTTTAATTGCATGTCCCAAGCACTTTAATCACGTTTCCCCAGGTCACAGCAGCTCCCTGCTGCTAAGTGGGTTCGGCTCCAGTCAGAAGTGCTGCCAGCCTCCACCTTTGTTTGGTTACTTCTTTTTACTCTTTCTGTGGGCTTCAATTCTCGTTTTAGATTCTTCCTGGGTCCAGAGGACCCACCTCCCTCTTTTTTGTCTTCTCCCTGTTATTATATTCCAGCATTTGAATGGTATCTTTCAGGAAGGCCACCTATCCTGCTGTTCACTGTTCTGCCATCTTGTCTCAAATCACTCGATAGCAATGCCTTAAGAAAAGAAAATATTTGATAGTAAAAACTTCACAAGTGAGAATTTTGACTCCTAAAAACTATCATTCCCAAAAGCACAAAAATTAATGCCTGTCTTTTATTATCATTATATATTTATACAACATAAGGGAAGTGTAGTCTTTCACTAATGGCTTCTAAATTATAAAACTTTTCTGATATGATCACATTCTTCAGAAAATAACTAAAGCATAAAATAAAATTAATTGTTTTACAGGGTCATTTTTGCCTTGGTAAATGCACTTAATAAAAACCATAAATTATCTTAATTGTTGCTCATATAAAGCAAAACTCCCTGAATCCTGAACCAATTAAGTACCATCTCTTTAGTATCTCCACACTTGACTGGATCATCCTGACTAAACATGTCAGACCTGACGAAATCTTTAGTTCTTCCAATACCTTTAACTCAGTTTTTAAATTCTCTGACATATCAGTCAAAACTCTGTTAATGTGATTTTCAGTTAAATCAAACACAAAACGTGATTAAAATAGTGTTAAAAGATTAGGAATTCAAGTTACAAATGTAAACAACATGAAACAGTGCCTTGTAGGAACTCACTGGAACCTTACTCAGCCATCTTTGCCTGGGCTGGAGAAGTCAGAACCTCTTTTCTGTGGGTATCACATCCTTGGCCAAAAAATACATCAGCATCTTGGAGCACTCATAGTCTGTGCATGAAAGCATGCTAACAGGGCTATGATCTAAAAAAAGAAAATACCATTTTGTTTGTTCTTAATCTTTGCAATAGATTTTACACTTCACTGATCCTTACTCTGTTCCCACTTTACAGATGAGGAAACTGAAGTCTTAGTTCAGGTCAGAGTCACAAGCATTGAGGGAACAAAGATGTAACCCTCCTGTTTCTATTACCATGCTCTGTTTCAAGTAGTCCATTCCACTCTTTTCTTTAATCTCCTTCCATGAAAGTCCTTTCCAGGAAATTAAATGACATGAATTGTATCTCTTGGCTGCCTTGCTGCCCTCTGAGAACTTCTACATCTTCCCAACCTACTTCCCCAACTGCTGCTCTAAATAATGGGCTGAAAGTCCATGGACAGAAGAGATGAGATATGAAGTCACCAAGAAGAGAAGAAAAAGACAGATATGATAGGGTGTGATTCGGTGAGAGAGTGTTTCACTAGCATGTGGAGGCCCTGGGTTCAATCTCCAGTACCACAAAAAGTAAGAAATGCGTGAAGGAATAAGATCTCCACTGCCAGTGAAACAAAAATGTAAGAGCAGAAGATTTAAGAGAGACGATAGGTGAAAAAGAAAGGAATCAGCAGACCTGGAATCACTGAATACTATGTTGGTGAATAGTCTTGATTTCAAAGAAGTACTATGAACACAAAAATTAATTTTTTGACTTGAAGATTTGCCATTAAAAAGTGTATTTTTGTAGTCTACTGGGATTTTAATTAATGTCTAGCAATAAATGGAATATTGTCATTATTTACATCTTAAATTCTTGGTTTTCTTTCTGGGAAGAAATAAGATGCTTGGTGGATCCATTCTGAAGGTTACTACTACATCTAACAAACTATTTCTTCAATCATGTTGGTCCGGTTGGTATTCCCTTCCTTATCCTCTCCTTCCCCTCTCCTTTTGGCTGTTTCTCTTTTTTTCTTTCTCAACCATTTTACCATTTCACAAAGGTCTGAGCAGCTGTCTGTCTCTCCTGAAACCATTCTGCAAGTCAACAAATGGAATGCTGAGTCAGTATACAGCTATCAACTAGCCATTTTTAGGCATCAAGCCAAACCTTTTTCACTTGTTATGCTGGTATTCATAAAACACATCTAGTACCTCACCTTGCCCTGAATCTCAAAAGAGAAGAGTGTAAACCAAAATTTTTAATCCTCTGTCGATAATAACCCTCTTAATACAGCACCAGGAGTGTGTTTTGTGTTTTTTATTTGGGAGAATAAGTGCTGCGCTAAGCAATGGCAGTACCATTTAACAGACTGGCCTGGGAATGTGATAAAAAGCAGGGGACACATTCGTGGGCTGATGTGCCTGGATTAAAAGCCAATGGTTTAAAAGTTCACTGAAGATCTCAGGGAAAAGTACTGATTCCATGGTTTCTGGCAACACTGAGCACAAAATTAGTCTATTCTAGTTCGATACTTACATCCAGGTGCGACTACAACTGTAGTAAAACCAAAAATTATGTGAAACTTTATATTATCTTTGGTCCTGGCTAAATTAGCAAATGTGTTCAAGTCTAAGGGCCCTCCAGCATTAAAATGAAGTTTTACTGCTAATGAGGTAAAAATTAAAGACCTATGTAACTGGAAGTGCTGTGCTTTATAATTCCCATTTTTACTTAGTTTGTCCTTTGGGAGTATAGTACAAGATGTTGCCTTTTCTACTTGAAATCTGAAATACTCATCTTTGGTTTTTTATTTTAATTACTATTAAAATAAGTATCTAAATATATACTTTTATCATTTCTACATAAAATTATAAGCTCTATGTTTTCAGAATAGGAGAAAAAGCAAGATTATTTTAATCTACAGGCCAGGGATAGAGCTCGGCAGCACTGTACTTGCTCTATAATCTAAACAGCCAAAACAAACCATTTGAGGGCTATGCTCTATTTCAGTTGCAAATGATTTAATTTAATCATGCTTCATTTATAAAAGCATAATCTAATAGTCACTTCTTTAGTAGTCAATTTAGGAACTTAAGTCTGAAACTTCAATTTTAAAAATATACACTGATTTTATTATTTCCTCACCTTTTCACAAGAACATATCTTACAAAAAAATAATAAACAATTGGTTATTCTGAGCATCCCTGAACATTCCAATTACTTTTTTTCCAAAAGACAAGTTAACATGTGTATTCAATTTTTTTTCACTTAACATTGAATATTCATTTTTGTATAACATTTTATACAAAGTAATTCTCTGTTTTCACAAGCTTTCTAATTAATATCACTTGGTACTATAATAGTTGAGTTCCTAGTTTGACATTTTTCTTACTTACATGCCGTATTGTGGACCTTCATTTGTTGACAGGCATCAAGATAACCATAAAATACATTTTAAGTAATAATGATATTAACAACTATTTGTATCAATTATATTTGTAATAAAAGGAAACTTAAAGGACAAGTTTACAAAAGGATAGATGTTTTCTTAAGAATTAAAAAATAAACTCATGATTTCTTAAGGAATCAAATATTTTTTATATCTGCATCACCAAGACAACACAAGTTCACCACTGCAGTTTGAGATGGCACAACTCCTAAAATACAATCTAAGCCAAATATTATTGAAATTGGTTCAAAGAAATGAATATTTTCGGAGATTATAAAGATATACCATATCTGTATTATAGCTTCTATGCTTATTTCTACTTAATACAAATATTTATTATGTGACAAAAATTATACATTTGCACTATTTGGGAACTTCCATGATTTGAAGAAAAGTTAGTTTTTAATTAAAGTGTAGTATACAATATCAGAATGTATCTTCTTTATTATTCCAAAGAAGCATATGGAAATTTCAACTTTGAGAAGTTGTGATTTACTCTACTGCTAGAGCATTTTACTCCCACTTAGCCATTTCCTGTGGCATGAGTTTGGATAGCTTTGTGACCTGAAAAAGTCTGTTATTATAAGTATCATCTGATTTTGAACCCTGAACCATAAAGACAATAAAGAAATTCAGTTTGGTAAACAACCGGTGATAAACATTTTGCATACATCCATAAACCAGAGGGAGAGATAATTACCATCTCTTTCTTTCTCTGTTTTTGACATAACCATTCTGTTCTTTGTTGTGCATTTATATTTTGATAGTCAATTTGCAGTATCCCTGCAAGATTTTAAAATGTAGATTATATATCCCAGTCCTGAGGGCACCTAACTTTGAACACACGGATGTCAAAATCAAGGCAAAGGACAAGTTCATTATATATTTCACACCTGTGCTTATGTTGATTATATGCTTTCATTGAATTGTTCACAATTATAAAAATATCCACTTTCTCAAGTACCCCATATATTATAACTTGTATAGTATACTGATGTAGAAGTAGATTTATATATTGGCATAGTCATAGGTTTCTATTACAGAAACAAAGAGGGAGAGAGAGATAAAGAGAGAAGAGAGAGAGATCAAAACACTGAATCTTTTTTTCAAACTAATTTCATAAAATTATCAACTGGCACGCACTATCTATTATGGTTTGTGTCCTCCCAAAGCCTCATGCAGTTGTAGGTGGGCTTTTTTTAAAGTGGCTGAATCTAGAGTGTGTGATGCTGAAATCAAAGGCATGTGATTACTAACTTAGTCTGCTAGTTGATTTGACATATTTGCAGGAGTGGATAATGGGAAGGCCCTCCCTGGGCATGAGTGGGCAGGTAGCCTGGATAGGATATAAGGGACAGAAAGAGGGCTGCTGTGGTTGCTAGTCACATGCTGTTTTTGCTGCTTTCTGCCTGCCAGGAACTGTTTTCCCTCTGTGTTGCCCCTCTGCCATGCAACCCTGCTTTGGATCCAGCTGTTTATGGACTGAAACCTCTACAAACTGTGAGCCAAAATAAACCTTTCCTCCTTTACCTTTGAGTGTCAGGTATTTTATCTCAGTAATGAGAAAAGCAACTAAGACACTCTCCTTTTTCCAATAGACATGAACCCAAAATGTAAAGAATCTGAAGACAGAAGCAAGTATAAACTGACAACTAAAATATGCCTATTAAAGTATTACAAGTTGAGAAAACAAAATTTATCACATGAGCCAAAAGTTATGCAACAATCAAAGTAAAAATATTAAATCTTGATTTTAGTTAAGATGTACAGTACAAACGAGGC
>RJWM01012635.1:0-55954 GCA_004363535.1 Dasyprocta punctata
TGCATGTGTGGGGCAGCTGGGACTCCTCAGCCCACAGTCAGGCCATGGGACCCTTGCCTAAAGGCATCCTAGGTAGTAGATAGTGGGGAGGAGGGAGTCGGGTGAGGGAAGAGTCACAGGGTATCTGTGCAGGACCTCCCTGTGCACCCCATACTCCACCGCCCCCTGTATGAGGCAGAGGCCTTAGTGGGCAGAGAGGAGGGAGGTAGAGACGGAGGGCAAAGCCTTGAAGACACAAGTCTTACAGATCTGAATTTGACAGCGTGTCTGGGGTGTGGTCTGAAAGGCCAAAGCACAGGGTGACCTCTTTAAGACAACAGGCACTGGAAGCACATCTTGAAATCCCTCAAAAGGGGGCTACCCTATCCCGGGTTTCGGATACCATATGTTAAAGGCACAGAGCTGAGAGACCGGCTGAGGAAACTGGGTATGAGTAACCATGGCTGTTTATTCCCTCCCATGGGACAGGCTGAGTTAGGAGAGCAGAATCAGCTGGAAGGCAGGGTACAACAAAGTACTTAAATGGGAGGGGAGGAAAGCAGTTTTTCTTGAGAAATTTGGAGGCAGAGAGAGTCTGATCACGTTTCTTGGGTTGTAACTTGAAGATGCACATGGCTTTGTTGGGTTGTGCTTTCCACCCTGCCTGCCTGCAACAGCCTTGCAGATAATGAGTGACACTTTGCCTCGTGAGAAGCCAGGTCGTACTCCGGGAAGAACGAATGCACCTGATAGCAAAGGTTTCTTGCTGCCCTACAACTGAAACAGTTAATTCTGTCTAAACCTGAGTTCTTTGCTTCCCCAAATTAAACGATAAATTTAAGGACAAAAGAAGGAATTTAGGAGACTGTTTACCAGATATGGTAAGTAAAAAGCTCTTGGTGTGTACCCATCAAGAGGGGAAAAGGATCCATTGTGCTTTGTATCTTGTGGCCTCATATAGATGGTTGGATTAGCTCTTTTTATCTGATCCCCAGAGTTAGGCTGCTCTAACTGCCTATTCATAATCACTCATCTACTATATTTAGAGATTTGTTGGGTCCTGCTTTATAGCCTAGAATATGGTTTCATCTTTGTAAATGCTCCAAGTATATTTGGAAAATGTATTCTGCTTTTTCAAGTATTGTGTTCTAATACTTATTTAATGGATTTGCTATCTTTTTGACTACAAAATGCTGGTTTTCAGCGCTAGTGAGTAAGAGGCACAGAAAGGCTCATTCTGCAGAAATTCAAATTACACACTCAAAGAGCAGAGTGTGGGCCCTAGAGAGAGAAAGAGGGTACGGGAGAGACAGAGACAGACAGACAGATGAGTTAGTACCATTTGGGACTGAGAATATTGGTGTGCTTTTGGTGGTGGAAAGTTACGGAGTTTGTGAATCTATAGGAAGTCTGTCTAGGTAGTGGGCAAAGGATGGCTCGCCCATGGAAAGAAATAGTTCATTTATAGGGAAAGGCGAGAAGAGGTAGCCCAGTCACAGGGAAGAAATCTGTGTGCAAGGAACAGTGGAAGGATTGAATCCATCTGTAAGTGAAGGGGAATAGTAAAGACTCACTGTGTTCTGGAAGAAAAGAAAGAAAAAAACTGAGCTAGGCTTTGTACTGAAGGTGCAGTTTTCATGTTTTAAATCATTTCTTTCTTTTCATTTTTCTCTTTTCTGCCTATTACCAACTGTGCTGTTCATGCCTGTAAATTCTGAATGCTTGACTTATCAGTAACTGAGAAAAACTATGTTTCAAAATAATTAATGCAACTGAACTTTCTATTTTTACTAGTCTTTCAATTTTAGCTTTATAATTTTCAAAATTAAATTATGTAGTGTGTAGAAATTTAGAATATTTGTATCTTGCTGGTGTTTTGAAACCTCTACCATATAAGACGTCCCTCTTTTTCTCCAGTATTGCTTATTGCCTGAGAGCCTACATTTTTATTATTAGTACAAATTTCATGTCATCTTTTGGGATTGTGTTGGCATGGAATATCTAGCGCTTCAATTTTCTGTTATCACTGTTTATTTTTATATGTGACAGAATTGAGACCAGGAGATAATCAAACAGTAGGCAGCTCAAATTGGAACCTGATAAACCGTGGGGAAATTGGAAAACAAAGGAGAGAGCCTCACTGAGGCCTGGCTTGGGAGGCCAGAGGGCATCTGTCCTCTTGATATCAGAAGCCTCACTAAGAGGGCAACCCCACTGTTTAAAAGGGCGTGGGTCTAGGTAAGCTGAGATAAGCCCTCAGAAGTGGGGAGTGAGGTAAGCCTGTTCTAGCATCAGAGGCCTAGGTGAAAATGGCACCCACATTGTTTCATTGTTTTATTTTCACAAACCCACCGAGACAGCCCAAGAAACAGCACATACCCCCCCCCCGCCCCCGAAGGTGGGTGGCTCCGCAGTGTCTTTCCTCGGTGCCCTCTAGGCCAGCAAGAGCTCTTCTTTGTGTTCTCTAATAAACTACCCTCTGTGCAGATCTGTTTTCTGTACCCATTGACTTCATCCTTCGTCATCCCCAGGAGAAGAGCCCAGAGATAGAGAGTTGGTAACAGTATAATTTCAAGATATCCAGATCCATAATCTTTTAATTGATGTGCTAAATTTATAAATTGGAAATAATTGTACTCCATAAAATAACATATGGGAGGCAGGTTGTAAAATAATCATTCAAGCCAGCATTTGAGCAGAGCAGTGAAAGCAGAAAGTGTATTTTTCCTGAATTTCACTTTACTCATACGTATGTAAGTCATTTAGCCTGTGAACTGTATTGAGAAAGTTCTATCAAGCATAGAAGCAAAAAATCCTTCCTTATATAACCACTCTGATTTTTCTTTCTTAGCGTGAATGCTACTATCAAGGATATATCGAAGAATATCCAAATTCTGTTGCCACACTCAGCACATGCTTTGGACTGAGGTTATTTTCTGTTGTTGATTATAGAATAGTTACGATATTTGACTGCAGTGTATTTATTCGGTTTGTATTAAGTGTGCAGCTAGAAGAGAATTTTTATTTGAAATCAAACTTCTGCAAAAAATATCCTCCTCTAAACTGATTCTTCCATCTTTTATTTCTTCTACCTTTCCTTACTAACCAGATATATTTTTTAAAATTTTTAAAAATTTAATTTAATTTTTTGTCTTTTTGAGACAGGGTCTCGCTATGCAGTTCAGGCTGGCCTTGAGCTCACTTTATAGCCCAGACTGGTCTTGAACTCTTAAGGTTCCTCCTGCCTCAGCCTCCTGAGGCTTAACCAGACATTTTTAATTTCCTTGAAGGTTTGTGTTGCCTAGTCTCCTTGCCTTGCTTCTTATTTTTATTAACTGTAGAAATGAAAATTGAATGTTGATTATGGTAAGTTGGAGGAGCTAAGTTCAGAATGAATTATTTTATCAGCAAATAGATTATTTATAGTAACTGGCATATGTTTCACTTTTCAGAGATATAAGTAAGAGTAAAGCAACCTTGCGCTTTTTCAAGGAAATCATCTTCAAGATGAAGCTAGTTATATGTAAATAAGTAATTATTAATGTCACATTTATATTTTTAATAACTTCACTCTCCTTAACACTTCAAGAATATTAAGCTTCCTTTTTCCTGATTAGAGGAGCTTTCATTCTATCATGAAATTATTCCTCTTTATTTTCTAATGTGGGAACTTTTATTTTCATGGATAAATGTGCTGCAGCCCACACGGCTCCTGAGGTTCTTGGGGTGAAGGACCGCCAGAGGATAAAAAAACAAAGAGACAAAGCTGGGGTCAGGTGGAGCCCTTGTCCTCCTGATGGGAGGGAAGGTACTGCTCAACCACTGTAAAACATTTATTTATATACTTCCAAGAACAGTGTTAATTTCAACCCCACTTGCTAGCAACTTGTTTGCCTGCCTGGCCTGGTCTCTTGCCTTCTTGGTGCTGCGACAGCTTGTTTACATGGTTTGTTTTGAGCTGGCTGTTTTCAGGGCTGGTCTTGCTTTAGCCCCACACATGTGATCAATCTCCAGCTTCAAAGGCTCCCTATATAACTTTTTCAGTGCTTCTTACATGAAATCCTGAAGTTTTTTTCTTACAGGGTATGACTTCAACTGTTACCTGAATTCAGGGAAGGATAGTTATAGAAGTTGTTAAGACTCTTGTTTTTGATTTCTTATTCAGACCATGTAATAAAATGAATAAATTTCATTTCATAATTACTGATAAATTTTATATTCTTAAATAAAATTGTTCTCTTACCCTGTTAGTATATATGCATCCCCTATAATAATTTTTCAAAAGCGTTGTCAAATAGAGAAAAATTCATCAACATTTCTTTTTTTTTTTTTTTTTTTTTTTTCCGGAACCGGGAATTGAACTCACAACCTCATGCCTGTCAGACAGGCGCTTAAGTCACTGAGCCAAACTCCTGGCTAATCAACATTTCTATTTAGTAACAACTAGTCACTGACTTAGAAAATGGGAGCATCACTTGGATGCTATAATACTGTGCTCGTAGTAAATTAATTACGTGTTTTCTGCCCCCTTTATAATTATAAAAATTGAGATAAAAAGTTGGTCTTGTGGATTAGAGAAATTACATGTCTGTAAAAATTTATCCCTAAGACAAAATTTAGTACAAAATACTGGACTCAAAATATGTCATATTTTTAATATATTATTCCTTTATGAATTTTGTTAATCTCATAATATAAATTGAATTAACAGCACTTAAAGTTTTTTCCTGAATTTTACAGAGGAATACTGCAATTTGAAAATGTTTCTTATGGAATCGAGCCTGTGCATTCTACATCTGAATATCAGCATATTCTTTATCAATTGGGGAATGAAAACAGAGAACTTGGAATGTTTACCAAAAACAGCAGGAGCATGGAAAAATACCCAGTGAACACTTTTATAAGTGAGAAAGTGAGTTGTATAGTAGTTATTGCTTTTATTTATAAATGTATTAACCTGTTGAACACTCTTTTCAGATATCCTCATTTTAGTATCTTCTTTTGTTAAACAAATGTTTCCTTCATATCATACACTACTTTTCTCTTTCGTCACTCCATCATTTGCTTCTTACAGCTCACCGTATTTTACTTCTTATATTTGTCACATCTGGGGATAAGCACTGCTGCTCCACTTGGTTGAGCAGGAAACTGGTATGTTGAACTCAGCAGCAGTAACAAATTAAAGGGACAGAGTTTAGTTAGGAAGATAACGTTATTTGAATGGGGAGAAAAAGAAAAGATAGAACTCTCCCGGAGAGACAGGGGCTTTCAGAAAGATGGAGGACCCCTGGGCCTTCTGTTCCTGGCGTCTTTTATTGGGTGTCAGGGGCTCTTCGCCCTGCCTGAAATGCACCACAACCTTGAACTGTCCTTGGATTACACTGGGCCCCATTGCCTGTGTATGCATTTCTCTTAGGGGGTTTTGTGTAACTTCTCTCTGTTTGTCCTTGACAGGGCCTATCTCCAGGATGGCTGGTTAACCAGAGTTAGTGAGTGATGTGTGGGTATTCTATGGTAGTAGTAGGGTGACCCTGGGGTGATATATACTGAATAAGAACTTTCCCCAAAATTAATCAGTCCCTGTTCCACCTCTGTTTCCCCTGCATTCTATTGGAGATGGGGAGGGATGGCTCATCCTAGGTATTTAATTTCCTGTACTTGGCTTTCTTTGTGCTTTGCCTGTCAGCCCTTTTCTCTCTAATAGGTTCCAATGCCACCTATGGGGCCTGATATCTATCTATCTATCTATCTATCTATCTATCTATCTATTTTGTCTTTCTCTACCTTTGGCCTTGAAACTGCTCCTGAGGGGATTTTTGTAGTACACTTTTAACTCCTAGTTAGGGTTAACTAGAGAAATTAGTGAGGTGCTTATTCTATTTATCCCCTGCCTAAAGACCTCCTGTCCCTGCACTTGGTTTGTGACATTCTTAGTACTTTCTACCAGTTATCTAGAGTTCATTAAATTTATACTGAAAAAACTCAGTTCCAACTTTCATCTTTATATTCCTGCAAGTTAATAAATCTGGTGTTTTAGAGGTTGTATTTATGACTAAGGAGTGAGCATTGATTAAGTAATATGTACAGTTAAAATGTCAGGGCTGGGATTGCCAGGTGTGGGTGTACAAATTCTTTGTTGCATACCTTATAGAGCAGCCAAGCAACTTTGGCATATACGTGTAGGTTATAGAAGACTATGTGGCAGCACTAGTTGTTCCCATACATGTTCTGCCTGTATCCTGTCAGTTAACAACAAACAAAACAGCAGAATTTAGTTAGGCATTAAAGAAATAAATCATGGCTTAGGACATGTGACCTGGCGTAGTATGTATCTCCTCTAGATTGAATTTTAAAGAAAAGGGCCTTCTCTTTATCTTTCCTCTTTCCTGCTGAGTGGAGTATGGGTGTCTTGATGTATCATAGCTTGCAAGGATAAGAATGAGAATCTCTTCTTAATGAGCAATATATTCAGATATTCAGATTGAGATCTAAGATACTAAGAAAAATAACTGAATGAAAGGAGAATCCTAGAATTGGATGCCCTGCAAATCCTGATAAGAGACCTCTTAATTACTCTATGATATGTATATACTGGTGAGTGAACCGAGGGCCTTTGCTGTGCTAGATCCCTGCCCTTTGCATGCTTTTTTATTTTGAGGTTCTTGAGTCCATGTGTGAGTGAGAACGTATTGTACTTGTCTTTCTGATTTTTCAACCTCCAACATCTCCATAACCTATAGAGCAGAAGTTTAATGTGTCTCTACTATTCGAATGAAATAATGCTTCAAAATCTGGGTGTTTTGTTCTTCATAAAGTGGGCACTGTAGACCTATTGAATGATACAGTGTGGTTTCATTACCAATGGTGTTAGTACTAGAGTTGATTATGAAACTTAAAGCTCTATACATTAATATTTGGCATTTGTAATAAGAAAACTTCCTAGTGAGTCTTATGAATGCAATAAAAATAGCATTTATAAAAAACTCAAAATAAATAAATTACAAGCCATTTCAAATTTTTTTCTGTTTTTCTTTTCTCTAGTCAAAAATACCTCTTCCAGACTTATCTCCTCTTTATCTAGAAATGTATATTGTGGTGGACAAAGCTCTGGTATGTGTTTTCACTTTTTCTTTAGTTTTAAATATTGGTATAAGTTGATGGTTATCCTTACCTACAAGGCAATTAAGAAACCCCAGTCATCTTGTTTGCCTTTCATCACGGCAAGTAGAAAATATGCAGATTGAAAAACCAAGAAGTCAAAAGACATACTCATTTCATTAGAAATGTTTTATTTGAAATATTTGCATTACAGTCCTGAAGAACAAAATGAGTTTTTTCTTTGGCCGACTCTTTATGTTTTCAGGAACTCTTTTGAACCACACCAGTTTTTAACAGACTTTTGGTGACAACAAGCTTGCTTAATGTCGTAAGTGTCCTTAGGGAAGTCTTAAAGTGTAGTGTGTAATCCAGGGAATGTTTTATTCTATGAAATATTTACTGAGACAGAAGTGATGATAATATAATTGTGTGAGAAAAGTGGTTCCATGAATGGTGTATACCGACATTTTTTACTCATCAGGGACTTCTGGTCCAGTCCATTGTCTGCCTGATGTGAAGGCCACTCTAGATTCTTGATTTCTGTAAATGACTTGAGGGCCTCTATAACTTTATAATCTTGGGGTAGTTACTTAGTTTGTAATCAATCACAATGGCTTCATTTCCTTTAATCATTAAAGATGTCAGAAAAAAGGATAAAGCTGCATTTTCTAGCTTCTATTCCAATGGTAAGCATTTGATTCCCACTCTTAAGGAACCTCACAGAGAACCTGAGTGGTGCATTAGTATGCAGAGCTTTACAAGAAGAGAGATTTGAGGTCAGACACAGGAGAACTTGGAGAAGCATGAGAGTACTTGGGAAGAAAAGAAAGGAAATATTTATGATTGAGATACTTAAGAGAAAACATATTTCTAGTAAATGTGACTAAAACTCTGGGGAATATTTGGGATTATAAAACTTCATTTGTTTCAGGCTTACATTATGAAGTTTTGAGAATTGTTTTAAAAACTTCTTGCCCAAATCGTAGGTTTGGTAAGCTGTAGGATGCTGACTAGTCATTACTTTTCTATATTTCTATGTATATTTACAAATTCCTTAAACACGGACCAGCTATGAAACCTGTATTGCCATATAAAGATGTATATAAAAAGAAGAATATTTTAGTAACATTTTCTTCAATGACTTCATAAAATGTAAATATATAATTTTAGCCTACTGAATTCAGCAGTGTAATTGCAGGAAGCATATGGTGCTCTAGAAACACTGTCACAGGGACAGCCATGAAAACACAAATGTCACTGCCGATGACATTTGAGAAGATTGAATTGAAAGTTTTGTGATATAGATTTTAATATTATGCAGCTATGCTGAGGCCAGTAGATGGGGTGATGACTACTGTTGATGACTCCTTGCTTTCTAGTGGAGGGGCAACACTGTGTAATACTGAGGCCACACGGGCAGGCACCAGGACCATCCTGGGATGGGGGGAGCAGGGGCCCTGTGATGAGGAGGCTTTATTATCATTTCCGTGAGTGTGGTCACACAAGGCTACATCAGCAGGTTAAGACTGCCTAATTTTCATATGTTCAGTGAATACCATTTAGGGTGTAGCAGCTTTGCACTGTTTTCTACCAGACCCTCGGTTGGGCTGGGCAGAGGAACCGTGGCCCTGGGGGTGACAGCTTGCAGTAGCAGGTGACTGGAGTGCAGGTCCTGGCTGGATTGGCTTGTGTATAAAGGTACGTTTTAAGGCAGTCATTTACTATCCCTAAGAATCACTTAACTCTGAGAATCATATTAGTTTCAACATCTGCAAGGGCTCAAGACATGAAAGCATAAGATATACTCATAATAAAAAGGTCATATTAGCACAGTGAGGCACATAATGCATACAAGAAATTAGCAACTGGTGGAGGGTTGGCCCAGGAAGGACTTTGTGTTTTTTTGTTTGTTTGTTTGTTTGTTTCTTTGTTTTAAGAGAAAAAAGACACAGAAAAGAAAGACAAAAAGCAAAAGAGACAAACAAACAACAACAACAAATCCAAAACAGTAACATTATAGGTTTACTAAACAAGATGAGACGAACTTGACAGTGGTTGCAATATTGCATATTGTTACCTTCATCACAGTTGTTTGCATTAACAGATACATGTAAAATTGATCTAATCATATGAGTATTAACCATTCTTTCTCAATAACTAATACATTCAACAATATAGTCATTTTAGTTATCTTATATATACATGTATACAGATTTATGTCTTTTTTCTTTTCTCTCTTCTTTCCTCCTTTTTTCTTTCCCAATTACTTTTGCTCTTTGAGCAGTTTCTTACCCTTACACAGTATTTATTGTAGATTTTGGATCATATATACTGTTTCAGTTTCTTACACTAGGGAGACAATACGGTATTTACACATGTGGGTTGGATTTATCTCACTTATGAGTATGGTCTCAAGTTGTGTCCATTTACTTATAAGTCTCAATACAGTCTTTCTTTTTTTTTTTGCAGCACTGGGGATTGAACTCACAACCTTGCGCTTGCCAGGGCAGGCGCTTAAGCTGCTGAGCCAAACTCCCCAGCCCTGGTTTTTTTGAGGCAGGGTCGCACTATGTAGCTCAGGCCGGCCTTGCGCTCACATTGTAGCCCAAGTCGGCCTCGAACTCACAACGCTTCACCTACCTCAGCCTCCCGAGTGCTGGGATTAAAGGCAATACAGTCTTTCTTGATAGCTGAGTAGTGCTCCATTATATAAAAATACCACATCTTTTTTATCCATTCCTTTATTGATGGGCACTTGGGTTGTTTCCAAGGTTTGGCTATTACAAATTGGGTTGCTATACACATAGGTGGGCATACATCACTGTGGTATGATGTTTTTAATTTTTCTGGGAAAATACCCAGAAGTGGGATAGCTGGGTCAAATGGGATCTCTAATCCTAACTTCTTGAGGAGTCTCCACACTGATTTCCACAGTGGTTGCACCAGTCTACACTCCCACCAACAATGGAGAAGAGTTCCTTTTTCCCCACAGCCCCTCCAGCATTTGTTATTGGTTGATTTTTTTTATCTTGGTCATTTTTTCTAGAGTAAGATGGAATTTCAGTATTGTTTTAATTTGTATTTCCTGAATGACCATTGATGTTGAACATTTTCTCACATATTTATTTGCCATTTGTAGTTCTTCCTCTGAGAAGTGTGTATTCATCTCAGATGCCCATTTTTGGATTGGGTCCTTGAATTTTAGGGACCTGATTCTTTTTTTAATTCTTTATATGTTTTAGATGGAAGTCCTTTGTCTGAGGGACAGTTAGCTAAGATAATTTCCCAGTTCGTGGGTTTTCTTTTCACTCTGTTAGAGATTTCTTTTGACATGCAAAAACTTTTTAATCAGACGAGATCCCAGTTGTTGATTCTGGGAGGTATTTCCTGTGCAATTTGATTTTTGTTCATAAACTACCTACTTTGCCTTCCAGTAAATTTAGTGTTTGTTTTAATATTCAGATGTTTGATCCATTTTGACTTTAGTTTAGTGCATGGTGATAGACATGGATCTAGTTTTAGTTTATGGCACATGGAAAACCAGTTTTTTGAGTACCATTTGTTAAAGAGGCTATCTTTCTTCCAATGTACATGTTTGGCCCCTTTGTCAAAGATGAGATGGCTGTGTGTATTTGAAGTTGTGACTGTATCTTCTAATCTATTCCATTGATCTTCAGGTCTGTTTTTTATTCCAGTACCATGCTGATTTTATCACAGTAGCTTTGTAATATAGTTTGAAGTTGGGGATTATGCTGCCTCCTGCCTTCCTTTTGTTGCCCAGAATTGCCTTTGCTATTCTAGGTCTCTTCTCATTCCAGATGAATTTCAGGAATGGTTTCTCTACTTCTGTGAGGTAGGCAAGTGGTGTTTTGATTGGCATTACATTAAATCTGTATAACAATTTTGGGAGAATGGCCATTTTCACGATGTTTGTTCCTCCTATCCGTGAACAGGGCATATCTTTCCATTTCCTGAAATCTTCTTTGATTTCCTTTTTCAGAGTAATGTAATTTTCACTGTATAGATCTTTTACTTCCTTTGTTAGATTGATTCCTAAGTATTTCATTTTTTTGGATGTTATAGTGAAGGGTGTGGTTTCCCTTATTTTTCTTTCAGTGAGTTTGTTGTTTGTATACAAGAATGCTATTGATTTTTGAGTGTTGACCTTGTATCCAGCAACATTACTGAATTTGGTTATTACATCTAGAAGTCTTTCAATGGATTTTGGGGGTCTTCTATGTAGAGTATCATATCATCTGCAAATAATGATAATTTTACTTCTTCTGGACATCCTTGTCTTATTGCTGATTTTAGGTTGAAAGTTTTCAGTTTTTCTCCATTTAGTAAGATGTTGGCTGTTGGTTTATGGTATATGACTTTTATCGGGTTGAGGTAGAGACCATCTTTTCCAATTTTCTGTAGGTTTTCTTTTTTTATTATGAATGACTGTTGGATTTTGTCGAAAGCTTTTTCTGCATCTATTGAGATGATCATGTGATTCTTGATCATGTTGATATGGTGTATTATATTTATTGATTTGCATATGTTGAACCATCCCTGCATCCCTGGGATGAATCTCACTTGATCATGGTGTGTAATCTTCCTGATAACTTGCTGCATTCTATTTGCCAGTATATTAAGGATTTTTGCATCTATGTTCATTAGGGAGATAGGCCTGAGATTTTCTTTTTTGGTTGGATCTTTCTCTGGTTTTGGTATTAGGGTAATACTTGCTTCCAGGAATGAGTTAGGGAGACTTGCTTCCCTTTCAATTTCATTGAAGAGTTGGAGAAGTGTTGGCATTAAGTCTTCCCTAAATTTCTTGTAGAATTCAGCAGTGTATCCATCAGGACCTGGGCTTTTCTTTGTTGGTAAAGTTCTAATTATATTTTCAATTTCATTAGCTGAAATCGGGTTATTCAGCAGTTTTATATCTTCTTGATTCAGCTTTGGTAATTCATAGGTTTCTAGGAATCTGTGCATTTCTTCGATGTTATCTAATCTATGTGTGTAAAGGTTTTCGAAGTAGGTGTTGATGATCTTCTGTATTTCCACAGGGTCTGTAGTGATTTCACCATTTTCATTTCTTATTGCATGGATCTGAGTTTTTTCTTTCCTCTTTGATAAGGTGGTTTAGGGGCTTATCAATTTTATTTATTCTTTCAAAGAACCAACTCTTCGATTCATTAATTCTTTGTGTTGTTTTCTTCGTGTCAACTGCATTAATTTGTGCTGTGATCTTTATAATTTCCAGGGACGACTTTGTACTGACCTTCCTGTGCCAGTGAGAGAGAGAGTTTATGATTAGTACAGATGATTAAAGGAAGGACATTGAAACAGATGAATAAAATAATTGATAAGATACTTGGATTTTAGCTTAAGGTAATGGAGAGTGATTGAAACTTTTTAAGCAAGGAAGTTGCATATTTATGGTTTCATTTTAAACTTTTTATTTTGGGAATAATGTAGGGAGAATGATAAGAAAATTGGAGGCATAAGTATTTAACAGAACATTCAGTTATCAAGGTGAGAGTGTAGAAATTTGTTTCAGTAGGAATTGAATTAACGGTAAAACTTTAAAATTGATGAAGGAGAATTGGAAGAACTTGTAAATTGTTGGTTTATTCATTTGCTTAAATCTGCTGAGTATCATCTACATATCAGCTGCATTTCTAGTTATTAAGCATATAGCAGTGAGCAGAAGCTTTTGTTTTGATGAAATATATACTAAATGTGGGATATGATCATGCTAAAACTATTAAATAACAACACTGAAAATGTAAGTAAGAGCACATTTTTGAGCAGTTCCTTTGCATGTACTTAAGCATGTTCTGTTTGTATTATATGGTCTATTTTAGAGAAAGTCCCATGTACAACTGAGAAAAAAATGTGTATTCTGATGATGTTGGGTGGAATACTCTGAAAACATCTAAGTTCATTTGTTCACAGGTTTGGTTCATTTCTGATAGTTCTTTGCTGATTTTTTTGTCTAGGATCTATATCTTTTTGACAATGGGGTATTGAGATCTCCCATTACAATTGTGTTATTGCTTATTTGACTTTTCATGTTATTGTTTATTTGATTTTGCTAAGAATTGTCGTATGTAGATGGGTCTTCCCATATTAGGTAAATACATATTTATGATTGTTATCTCTTCCTCTTAAAGTTTTCCCTTAGCAAGTATATAGGACCTTCTTTCTCTCTTTTGATCATTCTTGGTTTGAAGCTCATACTGTCTGCAGACAGAATAGCTACCCCTACTTTTTTTCTGGGTTCCTCTTGCATGGAAGATAGTTTTCTGTTCTTTGACTTTCAGTCTATGAATTTCTTTTTGAGTTAAATGTGGTTCTCATATACAGCATATTGTTGAATCTTGTTTCTTGATACATTCTGTCAGTTCATTTCTTTTCATTGGCGAATTGAGGCCATTTACATTGATGGTTATAATTAATATGTATTGGATTATCTTTGTCCTGATATTTTCCTGATTTTGGTTACTTAATTGCTTGTCTGCCTGCTGGTTTCTTTCTGTTGTTGTTCTTGGAATTGTCATTTTTATCTCTCTCTAGAATGTCTTTCAGTGGTCTTTGTAGGGTTGGTTTTTTGGTCATAAATTTCTTTGTCATGAAAGTATCTTATTTCTCCATTAATTTTGAAAGATAGTGTTGCAGGTTACATCAGTCTGGGTTGGAAGTTGTTTTCTTTCAGGACTTGAAGCACTTCTCTCCAAGGTCTTCTTGACTTGAAGGTTTGTGTCAAGAAGTCTGCCATGATTCTGATGGGCTTTTCTTTATAGGTGCTGTTTCTTTTCTATAGGAGCTTTAAATATTGTGTTCTTGTGCCAAATTTCTGGAATCTTGATTATTATGTCTTGATGCATTTTATGTTGCTCATGGCTGTTTAGAGTTCTATATTCTTTATTTATTTTTATGTCAAAGTGTTTATCCCCACTTGCAAAGGTTTCTGCCATTGTTTTTCTGAAGAGTGTTTTTTTAATGTTATTTGTGCTGTCTCCAGGTTTCTCATTGATCCCGATCAATTTTATGTTATTTTTCTTTGATTCATCTTGCAGATCTTGGGTTGAGTTTCATAATCATTTGCTGTTATTAAGATATCTTCCTTTTCATGATCATTGCCTGCAGTTCTACCTTCAAAACCTGAAATTCTATCCTCTCCTTTGTTCAATCTGTTGCATATACATTCAATGGAGGTTTTAATCTCTTAGACTTCTATTTATATCTGTTTGTTGGACTCCATTTCTTTCCAATGTTGGGCATTTTTTGTTTCCATCATTTTTCTAAACTTATTTATTCTTTTATCTGTGTCTTCTCTAATATCTTTGATTTTAGGCATTATTTCTTTTTGTACCTGAGAGATTAATTTCTCTGTAGCCTTTTCCGCTTGCTTTTTTTTTTTTTAACTTCAATTGCTATCATTTCAGAAATTTCTGTGTTTGACTTCCAGTTTCATCTATCTCAATGATTTACGGGCTTGTCCTGGGTGGGCTCAGGGTCTGGGGTTGCATTTTGCATCTGTGTCTTGTCATTTTCTGTTTTCTGTTTTGCATTTTATTTTGTTTTCTATGTTGATGCTTGCCAATTTCTTATGATATGTAGCTTCATCACTCATTTTAAGGCTTTCCTAGGAGATGTCTCGCAGAGGAGAAAAGTTGTTTAGAATATGTATGACATCCTGGCTAAAGTACAGACAGTTATTACAAAAATTTTAAGTACAATTTACTGACAAACTATGGTCACCATTAACCTGCTACCTCCATCCACAGGAGGAAACTGTAAGGTTGTATAACAGAATCAAACCAAATCAAATACACCATACGCTTGTATACAGTGACTCTCCCCTCGAGGAGGGGTGGTGTTGAGATGGGTAAGGGGCAGGCTAAAGTGACAAGTGAGGTCAGATATAGTAGAGTCAAGACTGGAGGTCAAATAATGATCACCAGAGTTTTGGGGAAGTGGAGGTCACAGGACGGAAAGCGTGAAATACAATGTGGAGTAATCAGAAAGGGCGGAGACAATGACTACTTGCTTGAAAATTTAAATTTAAGAAGTAGTTGAGGAAATAGAGAAAGAGAATCAATATAAATAGTGAAGGAAAAAAGGAAGAAAGAAAAAGAACAAAAAAGAAAAAAATTAAAGAAAAAAGAGATCAGAGAAAGACAGGAGAGAGAAAAAGAAAGGAAAAAAATCCCAAATACTAAAATAACCACAGAATACAATACAGAACAAATTGACATCCAAGCAGAGAGCAATTGGATAGCCAATCAGACACACAAGGGTTAATAAAAGTAGTGAAATAACTGGTGTTACAGTTCTGTGACCATGTCCATGTTAGATCCCAGAAATATGCTAGGTATGGAGCTGATCTCGGCCTCTGGGTGTTGGGGATGGGACTGGTGCGTTGGTAGAGTTCTCCAGGGTCCAACTGGTGGCTATTCACTGCCGCTTCAGATGCTTCCACCTTGCTGTTCTCACTAATCATTCCACCCTCATAAAGCATGTATTCACCTATGTGACCAGGACCCAGCTGTTGTCCTGAGGCCTGGGGTTCTGGTCTGTCCAACCATTAAAGGCATGTGCGCTTACACTCTTCTCTCAGACACTGCCATCCTGAGGACAATGAGGGAAGCCTTACTTCCTTTTTTTTTACTTACAGAGTAATATTTTGTTGAATGAATATACTGCATTTTGAAACATTTAATCACTTAGAGGATGGTCAGTTTTGGCCATCAGGGACAACAGTATTAGGGATGTTCACATGAAGGTTTTTGTGTAAGCATCAGTTTTCATTTCTTTGGGATAAATGCCCAGGAGTGTAATCAATAAATCATGTATTCAGTCTATTATTTGTTGTAAAAAAATTGCCAAACTATTTTCCAGAGTGGCTGTACTGTTGTACAACACAAGTCACAATGCAAGTGATCCTGTCTATATTCAGTTTTTCTTTATTAATGCTTTATTTTGAACTTTTCAATCAAGTCATCTAGTAGATGAATAGCAATTCTCAAAATATAACAAATTGCATTTAAGTGTAAAACTAATTCTGTCTTTCAGTGTGATTACTTGGGCTCTGATAGCATGGCCATAACAAACAAAGTCATGGAAATTATCAACCTTATAAATTCAGTAAGTATTTTTCTTTTCATATTAGATTATTTGGGAATTATATTTTCAGTAACTCGAAGTGCTGTTTCTGAGTAACTAATTCATCCATATAAACTGAGTATAGATTTATGATGATACTGAAATAATTTGTAGGTTACTATAAAATAACATAAAATGATTTTAATCTATTTGTTTCTTAGGTGTTTGCCCAACTTAAAGTGGCAATCATCTTGTCTTCATTGGAGTTGTGGTCAGAAACAAATAAGATATCTACAGTCGGCAAGGCAGATGAATTATTGCACAGATTTTCAGAATGGAAAAAGTCTCATCCTACCATAAGGCCTCATGATATTACATATCTTTTCATGTAAGAACGAAGTTTTGGTATTCCTGGAAAGAAAAACAAAATCTGTGATAATAATTAGCTTAATTTAGGAAAGTGTTATTTACTTGGGGGATTCATATTTTGATTATCTGTTCCGCGTTTTTTTTTTTTTCAAATCTCGTGCCTTCTTTCAGATTTTCAGGAAATAAAATAAGATTATCAACATTTACTACCAAGTTTATCAAACTATTACAGATGAATAAATTTAGATTTCAGGAAGGAAAACCATCTCAGGACTTTCCCATCTACTGGTGTATCAAGGGTTTGAAATCAGTTTCTAACTCCAAAGCACAAATTCCCAACCACTTCCTAAAGAGTTGCAAGTTATCTTGTGAAGTTTGTTCTGATTATAAGGTTAATCTAAGGTTTTGTAAACTTGGATAGAAGTATTTTAGTGAATTTTATTTGATTTTCAATGTTAACTTTATGAAAAAAAGTAGCTATATATTTATATTTGTATTCATATTGCAGTGTTAGCAATAATAAAGATCTTTCCATCTATACGTACCTATGTATCTCTTTCTGTATGCAACTTTGTACTTTATAGTTGGCATGTCAGTGTTTCCCTTTGATGTGAAAGATTAATATAGGCATCACATATCAGTCAGAAATACATATTACATTTTTCATTTTTTTGTTTTCAAAGCTGGGTTTTATTTATTTCTTTGTTTTTATTAGTACCTGTTTGCAGTACATAATGATTGCAATCATTGTGAAGCATTGGTACATGTACATAATGCATCTCAATTCTTTTTTCCCTTCCTCTACCCACGTTTGTATTTTTTTGTTTTTTGGGTTTTTTTTGGCTGGGATCAGAGTCATTGTTTTATCTTCTAAGTCCTTACGAAGTTAATTATAAATACAAATCAAAAGCCAAAATAAAAGGGCAAAAAACATATAAAACTTAAAGACAATTATACTATATCAAGGTACACTTTCCAGTACATTTTCCATGCTGGATTACAATCACTTTTCTCTCTCTTTTTTTCTTATTGTCTGCTTTTTATTCTACATTTTATACATTGATTTTCTCATATAAGAGAAACCATTTGATATTTGTGCTTGGGTGTCTGACTCACTTCACTTAAAATTATGGCCTCAGAGTGCTTCTAGTTTCCTGCAAATGACTAAGTTTATCCTACTCTATGGCAGACTAGTACCACATTGTGTATAATTATCACATTATCTCTATCATCTGCTGATCAACATATGGGCTGCTTCCAAGATTTAGCTTTTGTAAATTGTGAGGTTAACATGGGTATGTGGACATCACTGTGATGATGTCTTGAACTCTTTTGGGAAGATACCTAATAAGGAGAAGAGCTGCATTAAATGGAATTTCTATTTTTAGTGTTTTGCAGATCTCCATACAGATTTTCATAATGATTATGCTATTTTACATTTCCACCAACCAAGGGTCGGTTTTCCTCTCCAGCCTCTCTAGAATTTGTTATTAGTTGATTTCTTAAAGAAAGCCATTTTTATTTTTTGGAATGAGATACAATCTGAGTGTTTCTTAATTTGCATTTCTGAAATGACCTTTGATTTTGAACATTTTTTCATGTATTCATTGGCTGATTGTACTTCTTCATCTGAGAAGTGTCTAAGCTTTTCAGACCCCCATTTTTTAATTGGTGTTAAGTCATCTCTAAAATTTTTGTAGAGTTTGGCAGTGAATCCATTGAGAACTTGGCTTTTATTAGTAGTTTTTAAAAATTATTTCTTAAATTTTATTCACTGTTACTGAATTATTGGGGAGTTTCTGTGTTCTCGGTATAAGTTTAGTATTTCATATGTATGTAAGAATTTATTCATTTCTTCTGAATTTTTAATTTTAGTAGAATAGAGATGTTCAAAGTGCCTGATCATCTGGATTTCTGCAGAATTCATTGGGATTTTGCCTTTTTCATTTCTAAATGCATGGATTTGGGGTGTTCCTGTTCTTATGTTGATAAGATTTGCTAAGGGTTTGTGTATCCTGTTTATTCTTTCAAGGAACCAACTCTTCAATTTATTGATTCTTCTTTAGCCTCAATTGTATTAATTTCTGTTCTGATTTTAAAAATTTCCTTCCTTGTACTATTTTTTGGTTTGCACTGTTGCTGTTTTTCTAGGACCTTAAGGTGCATCATCAGGTTGTTTAAACTGCTCTGTTTTTCTGATGGGAATTCACCACTGTGAACTTCCCTCTTAGGACGGCTTTCATTGTGTCTCATAGGTCCTGGTATGTCATACTGCATTATTATTTGAGTGTAGGAACTGTAAAATTGCTTATTTGATTTCAACTGTGAACCATTTATTCTTCAAGAGGGTATTATTTAATTTCCATGTGTTTGCATGGTTTCTGTTGTGTCTCTCACCGTTGATTTCTAGTTGTATTGCACAATGAGCTGATAATATACATGTGATAATTTCAGGTCTTTGGCATTTACTTTGTCATGGGCTGTTATATGGTCTCTTTGGATAAAGTTCCATGTGCTGCTGAGAAGAATGCTTACTCTATTGTTCTTGGATGGAACAATTTGCAGATACCTGTTGATTCCGTTTGTTCAAAGTTTGATTCAAGTATGATGTTGAAGTTTTTCTTTTGTCTGTTTCATCTGTTCTTTTGTGACAGTGGGGTATTTAAGTCCCCCATTTAAATTATATTGGTGTTATCTGATCTTTCATGTTCATTAGTGCTTGTTTTATGAAGTGGGGTTCACTGATATGTGGTGTTTACAATTGTTAACTTTTCCTGTTGAATTCTTCCCTTAACCACTATGTAGTGACCTTCTTATTCTTCGGATCAGGCATGGTATATAACCCATTTTGCCAAAAATTGGGATAGCAGCCCTGCTTTTTTCTGAGTTCCTGTTGCATACAATACTGTTTTCCATCCTTTGATTTTTATTCTGTGAGGTTTTGTGAATTAAATGTGTTTCTTACATACAGCATATTTTGGGTTTTGTTTCTTATTCCATTCTGCCTATCTGTGTCATTTAATTGGGGAATTGAGACCTTTCACATTGAGAGTTGTTACTGAGAGATGTTGATTTATTCCTGTCTTTGCATTTGTTTCCTGTTGCTAATTTCCTTTTTTTCCTTTTGTTTAGCTGGTCATAATGCCAGGTGTATTCATTCTTTTTTATTTAGTGGCATGTTTTATGTCATTTTCTCTTTCTAGAATATCCTTAAGAACTTTTTTACAATGCTGTTTTGGTGATCATGAATTTCTTGAGGTGCTCCTCATCATGAAAGTAACGTTTTTCCATCAATTTTGAAAGAAAGTTTTGGAGTATACATAAATCAGGGTTGGATGTTTGTTGTTGTCTTTTGGGGATTGAAATACTTTACTACAAGCTCTTCTGGCTTTTTAAGTTTATGTAGAGAAGTCTGCTGCAATTGTAATGGGTTTAAGATTTTTTTGTGATCTGTTGCCTTTCTCTAACAGATTTTGAGATTTTGTCCCAGTGTTGGGCTTCTGCTACTTTGGGTAGAATGTGGTGTGGAGAGGTTCTCTTTCAGTCACAGTTGTTCTGGATCCTATATGCCTCACTTATCTGTATGTTTATTTCTTTCCCTATATTTGGGATGTTTTCTGCCATTAATATTATTAACAGGTTTTTATGCCGTTTGTTGTCTTCTGATTTTTTTTACTTATTCTAGTTATTCTGAGACTAGTCTTTTTTTTGCATAATCTAGTAACTATTGGATTCATTTTGCATGTTCTCATTATTTTTATGTGTTTTGAGTAGTTTACCTTTGAGGGCATCGTTGTGTTCTAGTTCTGAAATTCTGTCCCCATGTTTGGCCCATACTTTGAATATAATTTTCAATCTCTTAGATTTCAATTGAAACCTTTTCAGGGACTCTAATTCTTTGCATGTTGGTCATTCGCATAATTTGGATTTGTGGCTTATGCTGTCCTGCCTCTTCCTTAACCTGTGGATTGGCCTCAGGGGAGTTGAGATTTTTCAGAGGCATTTTGTTGACTAATCTCATGTTTATTGTTTTGTTTTTATATCAATTTATTTAGCTCATCTAGTTTTTACTTAGTGTCTTTTTGAAGACTCCTGGACGTTTTTTGATTATTACAGATTGTTATGGCTTGTTTTTAAATGTCCCTTCAAAGTTCATGCAGTCATAGGTGGGGCTTTTTCAGAGGTGGATAGCTCTGCAGTGTGTGATGCTGGAATTGATTCATGGTGCAGGGCTAGGCTCACTAGAATTAAGGATGTGCATGCTACCTGCCCTACGTAGTCTGGATAAGATAAAAGGGGCAGAAAGATGCTATGGGTGGGATCTCTTGTTAGTTTGCTACCCTCTGATGCCACCCTATTTTGAAGCTAGTTGATTATGGACTGGAGGCTCTACTAACTGAAAGCTAAATAAACTTTTTCTCCCTTGACTTTTGGGTGTTGGGTATTTTATCTCAGCAATGAAAAAAAAGTAACTAAGACCCAGAAATCTCTCATTTAATGACCTGTTTAATGACTGCTCAGACTCTTAACTTGCTGATCAGACTTATGACCCATCGTTTTTTGGTACAGTTTTGTACATTTGATTATAGAGCCTCGATGCATTTTTCTGTGTAGCACATCTTGTTTATACAGTGTAATTTTTGATGATTGTACTATGGGTTTATATTGTTATTCACTACAGTGCTTCATGGAAAACTTATGCAAATAAAAGCAAATGCATTAAGTTGGACTTTTAACATTTTTTGTTCAGAATATTGTAATATACATATGTATTGGGTATACTATGTACCCCCAAGTCCTCACATACTTTTGATGGGGCTGAGTCTGATGCTTGTGATCAGTTTGTTGTCTAGCGCCAGGATTAATGACGTGACTGCTACACCCGCCCAGGGGTGGAGCTCTGAGATACAGTGTAAGGGAAGGCGGGTCTTCCTCTTGCACTTCCACTTCCGCCTCCCTCTTCCTCTTCCGCCTCTCTTTCTCTCTCTGTCTCTCTCTCTGTCTCTCTGTCTCTCCCTCTCTCTCTCTCTCTCTCTCTCTCTCTCTCTCTCTTGCCAGCGCAGCTTGTGCCCTGCAGCTTGCAGCTGCCATGAACAGCAGGCCTGCCCTGCCACGCTATCTTGGAGCCAACTTAAATATGGACTGAAACTCCCGAGAAACTGTAAGAATAAACCTTTCCTTCCCTAATTTTGGGTGTCAGGTATTTTGTCTCGGCAACTAGCGAAAAGTAACTAAGACAACATACTATATTCTTCTTTATATTCTTCATTTAGCAACCAACTCATTTAATGACCTAGTCACAAGAATTGAACTCAGTTGTTAAATGAGAAATGCTTGTACTTTTGTTACCTGTTTATTTAGTTTCTTGGATCCCACCGAGTACCTCTTTGCTCATTTTCTAACCTCCTCTGTTATCCTTTCAAGTAATTTGGGTGTGTGGCTCATGCTTTCCTAACTCTCTGTGCCCTCCTGGATGGGCTTCAGGGGAGTAGGACTTTTTCAGAAGCATTTTTTTTGACTAGTTTTCTCATGTTTCTATTTTTTTGTTTATTTGTTTTATTTTATGCTGAGGTTTGAGGATTCTTATAATCTAAAGGCTTTGTTGCTTATACAGAGGTCTGTTTAGTTCCTTTTTAGTGATATACTTTGGGTATGACTAACTATAATCCACTGTTACAACCCCACAATCTGACTACTTTGGTTAATTAGAGTAGGGAAGATGTAGTTTAAATAGCCCCACAACCATCTTCTCAGGGAATGAATTCAAGTATTGTTAATGTCACAAAGTAATCTGAATGTTGGCTTAATGAGAAAAAGCGACAATTATGTGACCCTGTTAATATCAAGAAAATCAGCTACAGTAGTATCATCCAAGACAAATTGAATAGTAACATATCGTAAGTACCATTTATGCATATTTTTAATCCTGGGGAATAAATATGTAATTATGATGTAAATATACATACAACCCCACTATGAATTATGGGTACTAAGATATATAGAAAATTATGATACATTCACCATCCTTGAACTTATGTAATATAACTGTTTGATATATTATTTTACTGAAATAGCATAATTTGCATACATATTTTATAAGATCCCTTACTATCTGTAATAATAGAATTGAAAGTAATTCCTTATGACCTCTGGTTTCCACAAGTTTGTAATCTGTATAAATAAATCTTGTTACCTTACAGTAGGCACAATGAATTTAGAATAATAATGTTACAGCATTATAGCTACTTGTGTACAGTTGAGAGGAGAGGAGACAATAGAATGGAGCAAAAAGAAAAAGAAGGAGGGCGGAAAGGGGAGAAAGAACAAGAGGTCCCATTAAATACTAAGAATGAGTGTGAAGACTATTTAAGTTCAGTAGACCCAGAACTAAAGGGAAAAATCATTTCAGGTTATAGAAATAATGTCCTTATTATTATCAAACAAATTCATTAGTTCTTTTCAGAATTTCATTCACAGTTAGAAATGAAGTCGCACCTTGAAGGAAGGGAAGGGAACAGGAAACAGTAAAGAAGTGAACAGTAGCTCTTGACCCCTGGTTTGAAGCATAGTGGGCTCATCAAATGGTGGCAGCTGTGCCTCAGGGGTTTGAGAGTGTGACTCTGGATTCAGTCTGCTTAGTGTAGATACTTTGGATGCACTTCATAATCATGCCATCTTCACTGAGTTACTCCTACCTCTCAGCTGATGTTTAATTTACTTAACATGGTTAAAAATACTTATTTAATGGCCAGGGATTTTGCTCAGTGGCTTAAGTGCTTGCCTAGTAAGGTCATGAGTTTGATCCCCAGTACCAAAAAAAAACAAAAACAAAAAAAACCTTATTTAAGTGGTTTGTTTTGAAGGTCAAATGAGATAATTCATGTGAATCTCTGAGAATAGTGCTATTATTATTTGATCATTTGTATGGGCACTTTCTCTGGAAGCTGAAAAGTAATGTTTAGTTATGAAATAATAAAGGCATTCTTATGAGAAACTGTTGATATTTTCTATATATAACACATTTTTGTCTATACTTTAAAAGTTTATATTCTTGTTAGACCAGAAAATGGTTTTTAACACAATATTTGAACAACGGCTTTGGTAACTTTCATGAAATGCGATGAGAATGATAAAGAAAGATATTAGATCTTTTGGATATGTTTTAAAGTAAAGAGTACTTAATCCAATCTAGTGAACAATATCTTCTAAATTTGAAACAAATAAAACATATTAAAAGATTGTGCTTCAATTTCATAGACACTGGCATTTTATGAACTACAAACTCAAATTAGCAAGGTAATTATGTAATTGTCCCATTGAAGTTGTTCATTAAAATTAATTATCTGTACGTATTTGTTTATATAGTTATAGGGATTATCCAGACTATGTGGGAGCAACATATCCTGGAAAGATGTGTGTTGCACCTTATTCTGCAGGAATTGTACTGGTAGGTAATTATTTAACCTTTTAAAAAAAAAACATTTAAAAATTACCCAAGTTGGTAGCTATATTTTATAGTTTTCCTCTAGAAGTTGTATTTGTTTTTCCCTCATCATCTACATTTTGAAGTATGCAAAAGGAGAAATATTTTGTAGAAAAATATTTCAGTCAAACCGTCATGTTTCAGTCAGGTATAGTATTTGAATGTTAAAACAAGATCAAAAATAGCATAAATATACATCTGTTCCTCAATATATAGCACAGTGAATAGTGAAAAAATTTTTATAAACAAATTTCTATAAACCAAATAGATTTTTGTTTGTAAAGCAAAATGTAAAATTATAGGAAGTTTGTTATAGTGAACATGGATTCAAAATATAAAGATAGAAAAAAAAGTGAAATAAAAATCCATTCATATATTTTGAAGTTCTCAAGGACATTACAGTATTGAAAGGAAACTTTTAGGTATATTTTAAATATCCATAGCATTTATACATGTTGTATAATATCAATGGTAATATTAAATTTATTGTTGAAGGTCATGTCACTGTTTGGGAAACTTTCTCATCCTAATAATACTTTAAGAAAACAAGTTTAAGTAAGGTGTATTTTTTAAAATTAAACATCAATTTATGTTAATCCTGTCAAATTTGTTAAGTACATATAAAAACATGTAAGAAAATTTGTTATATGGCATTTTGTCATTCAGGCATTTCCTTATCACTATTAATATTTTAAATGATTTTATTTTGTATACTTTGTATACTTTGTCTGTGGTTCTCTTGCTCTTTTTCTAAAAATAGAAACTTGCCATACAAATTTTTATTCCTAATATTTAAAATTTGAATTAAAGTATAAACATGATATTATTTTAAAATGTAAGTGTACAAAGGAATAAATGATAAAGTTGTCTTCTTACGTCTTTCAAGTTTATCTGCTTAAGAATTTCTGTGAAGCTCTTCTTTAAATTTATTTATTTAAAAATATACTTGCTATTATCTTGCCTTATTTGGATTTTTGAAAGCCAGACACTATTGGAAATATTATTTCTGATATATTTAGTCTAGTCTCTCTATTTATCAGGTATTTATATTTTCAGTTCTTCAGTTGCAGTGTGTTTTGTTGATGCTGGTGATGGCCGCCCGAGCAGCGCCATGCTAGCGAAGCACCCAGCACTGAGCCACACTCCAGCTGCCTTATGCTTCTTGTCATTGTAAGACAGAGCTGTGTACTTAGAGCTGTGTCTGTGGATTCTACTTCCATGCAAGAGGCATAAATTATATGTAATTTATTCTGGTTTATTATAATGTCATGAATATATGCATAAGATTAGACATAGAATAAGCAAATAAATACTTTTTATGCCAGTAAAGTATTGATGCTCAAAGAAAGATATTTAAACATTATGGTCTTCTTTTACCTCTCACAGTCAGAATCAACTAGCTCAGAAAATTAAAAACTTATCTTCCTTTTCTAGAAATGATATACTATGTTTTGTGGAATAACTGTAGAGTTGTCTTTTAGTTTACTTTGTATTTTAAAACAAAAAGAATGAAAACGATTATACAACATTTCAAAACAAAATAGTAGGAGATTAAAAATGGTTAAGATGTTGTGTTATGTTATCTTCAAATTAATTGTTAAGATTACAAGCTAGAATCTTGAAACAAATGATCAAAGAATCTAATAATGAAAGCACAGTCTGTTCTTTTTGATGAACTAATGAAGATCAACAGTATATTTATCTATCTTGTGTTTATTTCTCCTTTCCCCGTCCCATTTGTTCTCTCCTTTTGAGCAGTTTCTTTCCCTTTCTCTTTCACAATATCTATTCTACATTTTAGATCTTATTTACACTTTCAGTTTTTTACACTAGGGATGCAATCCTGTATTCACACATGTGAGTCTAATTTATTTCACTTATGAGTATGGTCTCAAGTTGCATCCATTTACCTATAAAAGTCACGACTTCATCCTTTTAGTAGCTGTATAGTATTCCATCGTATAAAAATACCACTTTTTAAAATCCATTCTGCTGTTGATGGGCATTTGAGTTGTTTTCAAGATGTAGCTAGTACAGACTGTGCTGCCATACAGATGTGTGCGCATATATTGCTGTGGTATGATGTTTTCAATTTTGGGAAAATACCATGAAGGGAAAGAGTTGGATTGAATGAGACCTCCAGTCCTAGTTTTTTGAGGAATATCCACACTGACTTCTAGATGATTGTACAGTCTATTCTACCACCAACAGTGGAGAAGTGTTCCTTTTCCCCCAGAGCCCTTCCAGCATTTATTATTGCTTGGTTTCTTGATGATAGACATTCTTTCTGGAGTGAGATTGAATCTCAGTGTTGTTTTAATTTGCATTTCTTGAATGAGCAGTGATGTTGAACATATTTTAATATATTTGTTTGTCATTAGTATTTCTTCATTTGAAAAGTGTCTATTTATCTCAGATGCCCATTTTTGGAATGGTTCTATCAATTTGGGGGTGTGTATAACTGAATAACCCTGAGTTATCTTGTTAATGAAAATACTTTTATTTTCCTTCCACATCTGATTGGTAATTTGGCTACATAGGTAATACTCATTCTAACATTGTTCTACCTTTAGTAGAGGAGTTAGGAACAGTGAAAATGTAACAGGAACATGAGCACTGGTGGTTTTGTAGATCGTTGAAAGTGAGGTCCTGCGGGAGAACATAAGAAAGTAGGTAATGAGGATGTTACATGCCACAACTGATAACAGGGAGGAGTTACAGTTGCTGGTAAAAGGTCTGCTGCCCAAGCCAAGAGTGTGAACCTAGGAATGAGCAGCTGAGACAAACCTCAGGATTAAATCTTTACAGGAGACACAGTAAAAGAATGAGGCCTTTACAGATAATTTATATTTATATTCTTACAAAACCATGCTAATTATGGAGAATAATAAAGTGGAGATCATATTTTAGAATTAAAACTGATAAAGCTATACTAATTAGGGCAGAGAGAGATGCACAATGGAACAGAGGAGAGAGTTCAGGAACAAAAAATGTCTAGGCATGTGGTAATTTTTTACTAAAGTGTTATTATGATACATTTGTTGATGATTGGCCTTTTTGATGAATGAAACTGCCTTGACTTGATGCTGTCCCAAAGGTAAACTCTCAATAGATTATAGATATATATGATGAAGTTAAACAGCAAAGTTGTGGAAGATAAAAGCATCACAGCTTCCTGACTAGAATGGTAGGAAAAGATTTTTTAAAGTAGACAAAATAATCTCTAACCATATGAGAAGAGTTGGCTAAAATTGGACTCCAGTAAACTTAGGAAATTGTGTTTATGAAAAAACCATGAAGAGAGTGAAAAGGTAAGCCACAGAGTGATAGAAATATTTGCAGTGCACGGCTGACACTGGTATTTATAGAACACATGAAATGCTCCTACACGTCAATAAAAAAGTTATTGTAATAGAAAAATGGACCAGGTACTTAAAGAAAATTTTCACCAAGAGAGGATACTCAGTCAATCACAATATTAAATGCAATTCAATCTGGGTGAAATAGTGTCTCAGAACCCACCAAGAAATAGTAATATTAAGACTTCACCAAGAAATGATAATGTTAAAAACTGGGCAACACTAATGGTGAGCAACTGTAAATCTTATGTGTTGCTCATGGAAGTGTAAATTGTCATAACCACGTTTGAAAACAAGTAGTATCTACTAAAAATAAACATATACATTTGCTAAGATACAACAGTTTCTTTTGCCTGTGCAGAAATAGCTCGATACGTGCATTAGCAGAATGTTTATCAGAGTACTGTTTCTAAAAGGACAAAATTGGGAATGCCTCAAATGTACATCAAAAATGTAATGGGTAAATAAAAGGTGTCATATTCACATGATATTATAGTTTACCAGTAGTTAATATCTATAAAGTATTGCTTCACACAATCATATGAATATGGATTGTGTGCCTACCATCACGGACTCAACCTCACAGTAACAATTTTGAGTGAAAAAAGCCATATTCCCCCAAAACATTTAAAATACTTTGATACGATTTCATCCTTAAGTAAAATGTAGATGCCAGTTTTTCAGTTTATAAGTCGCTATGATCAAGTATTATCCATCACTTCTCTCATAGTCTGCCAGAGCTTGGTTGGTGTGTACCTGTTATTTAGTGTACACACAGTGTGAGGCATGTAGTTATGAGGCATGTTGTCTTCTCATTTCTTAGTGATATACCCTTGTAAAAATTACAAATCTTGATGATTGGAATAGGGAATTGGCCAAGAACGTGAAGGTGCAGTAATGATAGATAAATGATAGTGCTAGAAGTGCAATTCAATTCAAATGTTAAGCGTTTATAGAAGAAAGAGCTGACTGTTGTAGGACTGACACTGCTCTCTTGGAGAGACTCTAGGTAGGCAGCTATCACGAAGAATAGTGTGCTCGCAGTGCTGCTAGCCTCAGTTTTGTTATCACCCCTATGCCTAGGAATTTGAGAAAATAGGTAACTGGCGGGACCTACCTGTTCTCTCTACCTGATTTTGTTGAAAATCACAGCCATTTTACAGGGAACTGTGAAATGATCTAACTCATCTTCTGACCTCCTAGGAGTTTCCTATTGAGCCAGTCTAGAGGACAAAGGCTCTTATCCGTAAGCCATAAAACTCTATTGCGTGGCACAGAGCACGATGGGGAAGGGTAGGACTAAACCTGTAAGGGTGAACGGCAGATACTCAGAAAAGTTCGTTCAGTTTGACGTTTATCTACTCTTTGCTCAGGTGAAAAATGATCAACCCTAAAATACTACTAATACTACAAAATAACTACTTTGTATCAGTTTAGTCATGTTTATAGCTGAAAACTGAAGGTTAGCTCTAGCAACAGGGTTGTTTATATAATATACACAGAACCTAAAAGGAGAAAAAGGAAACATTATAAACTATTGCTGGCATAGTCCCCACTTCTGTCTCTGATAGTGAAAAATCATAACTGCTTCTTTCTTTGCTTCATATTCTATGATCGATCCTTTTACAAGCTCTGGGAGTCTTAGTTTGATGAAATTATATGTTGATCTTTCATTCCTGTGGTATATGAATCCTATTGTTGTCATAATTTTCCGCTGTTGAACATAGTTCTCCTCAGTCCTGTTTTTTAGAACCTACCAAATTTCTTTCCAGCTTAATTACTATTTTTTACAGTGGTTGTATTTGTACCCACAGAAACTGAACTCAAAGTCCCCAAAATAGAAAATAAAGATTCCTGTAGCTTCTTTGGTTATGTAGTGAGGGGTGATGCACTCACCACCTCTTTCTCCTCTGTTCTCAGACTTACATCTCATGCCTATGGAGAAAATGGTGCCAAATTTTAGCCACTGTTTGGGGAGTGATGGCAAATCTTTTAGAGGCCAAGTGCCCAAACTGCAACCCAAAACCTACTTATTCATCACAACATGCCAACACTGCAGTTAAACCTAAGTATTCAAAGCTCAGCTGCTGGGGCAGTTTGGCTCATGTGCTGACGGAGAGGACACTGCATGCCCACTGCAGCTCGCGTGCCACAGGTTCACCACCACGTCAGTGTAGTTTTTAAATCATTAGTGACATCGTTCCCACCTTTCAGGATATTGTCTACTAACTAGTGTTACAAGTGAGACTTCAGCCAGACACTACAGCATTCTATTAAGCCAGATCCTTCTGCATTATGAGACGTGATAAGTAAATCGTGTTTGGGAAAAGAACCCATTTCTTTAAATCCATGCCACGAAATATGACCCCAGTCTGCCCTGATACTGCATGGTGATACAGAAAAGAGTCTTATAATCCCAGTTACTTGCCTTCCAAGTAACTGGGATTATAAGAGCACCGCAAGGCCCAGTTTCCACTTGCTCTTTTGAATAAACCTGTAATATCTACTTTCTTCTATTGTGTATCTTGCTGATCAAGTCATAGAGCAAAAGAATGCTTTCCCTTTTATTTTAATAATTGATGTCTATTATGTGTCATAAGAGGAACTGAGTTGTTGGAGGCAATAAAAACATGACAGGATGGGAGTCAGATACCTATTCTTTCTAAACCTATTCAGTGGAATGTTGGTGTGAACGTTCAACTTCATGGGTTTGGAATCAGATAATGTGTACTACATGATGAGACATTCTGGTCAAGATGATTTAATGTCTTCTGGTCATGTTTTCAATTCTACAGGGAGAAGTTTAAATCAGGAGTTGCTTGTGTAATAACTGGTACATTGTTCATAGCACTTTGTCCAAACATGGCATATGCTGATCTCTAATATCCAAATAAGTCCACTAAGCATATACTTTCCATTTTGATATAGTGGCCTTAGTAAACTGCATAAATGTGTCTAGTTTTAGAAGTGATGTTCTGATATGTCCCAGACCACTGTACCCCTAGGAACTTGACCATTTTGATAGGTTACTGAAGAATATATCTCCTCTCCAGCATGCATATATTTTAATAAAACATTTGTGATGCTCATCAGGTCTAATGAACATACTATTACCATATCGGTGGGACCAGCATGATCTATTGTGGGCTATAAAGACATTCAAGTCTCTCTGGGCCGTATTATCACAGAGAACAGGAGAGTTGGAATAGCCACAAGGCAAGGTGTAGCGATGATATGCTCACTGTTCCCCAGTTACTGTCTCTTTGGTGAAGCAGACTAGTTTTAGTTGTTTTTGTTGATGATAGATTAAGAAAGGGAGTTGCTGGGTCAGTTGCTATGTATCAGTTGCTAGAGGGTATGCTGATTTTCTCTTCTCAAGGTATCATAATAGCAATCTCCAGTGTGATTACCATCACTGCCAAATTAAGTTTGCAGTAATTTACAGTGATCTCCATCTTTGATTTGGCTCTTACACCAGACAAGTAAGCATGTTAAATGATGTTAAATACCATTAATCTACAATTTCAAACTTTGTGGGTACAAATCTATGCAGTTCCCCCAGAGATATCTTACTATTTTATATGATTCACTGTTCCACGACTCTGAAAAACAGATCCTGGAGACTATGTGATGTTCATAAGGCTCTATTTTTGCAAGTCAACTGGAGAATCTTCATTATCACTCTTGACACCTTACCAGTGAAATGCTTCGATATTCCTGACAACTTAGCTTTCACCTTAGCCTGCCTCTGACCCTGTGGCAACTTAGGTGATAATTTGAGAAATCAGATTGTGATTGAATGCTATGTATTTCCAGTGCCCTGTTTCTCCTTGGTAAGAAATTATTTGAGGACTGCTTCAATACATAATCAGCCTAATCTAAGAATGCTCTGTAGGGATTGTGTCTTCTTCAGGATCCATTGAATCAATGAAAATCCTAGAAGAAAACAAGATACCATGCTTCCATTATGTGGCCATGAACTGGAAGAAGACCCTGTAGACTATGCTAATTGAACACCGGGGCTGTTGTAGGAAATCGGGTGAATTGAAGATTATGGTCCAAATAGTCAGAAGCCTAATGAAAATATCCTGCATGATTTAGTCCTTTTATATAGCTATGGAATCTATGACTCCTGTAAGGTGTTCAATTGTTAAATTATGGTAAAGCTTGGCATTGTCTCAGTGCCAATAAAATTATGTCTTAGTAGAATTACATCACAATGGCTTCACCTCTGTATAAGAAACCATATGTCCCTATCCTTACATATTAGCTACAAAGTGAAAATATTCAAAACCAGAAAGCATTATGTTTAACTACCATTCAGTGAGGTGTCTTTGTCTCTCAATTTTCTGTGTTGATTTTAGTATCCTAAGGACATAACTTTGGAGACGTTTGCAGCTATTGTCTCCCAGATGGTGGGACTCAATCTTGGAATATCATATGATGACCCAATGAAGTGTCAGTGTTCAAATGCTGCCTGTATAATGAACCTAGAAGCTATGTAAGTTTGTTTAAAAAAGGATTATTTATTGGATGTGTTTATTTTGTTTTCAGTGTGGTGTTTACTTATAGCAAAAATTAGCTGTAAAATGATCAAGTTCACTATAAAATATACACATATAATTTGAAATACAAGGGTTCTATGGACTGGAATATATTGTTAGAGATAATCAAAGATAACAAATTCAATCTGCAATATATATTGGCAAAGGAATTTTCTTTAGGATACATGTGCTATTAAAGCACTTAGTATGTTCAGCTTCTTTGAAAATATATTTAGCATAGCAATAGTTGGTTTTTAGAATTTTTTCCTTTTACTTTTAGAAATTTTTCATGTAGAAAATTTCCATCCACAGAACAAAGAGGCTTAGAGAACAATGTCAAATATTCATCTTTGTGTGAATTTGAACAAAATTACTTTCCCTTGCTTGGGCTTACTTTTTTTTTAACATTTTAATGAGGATAATAATGCTTATTTTCTTATTTCAGAAGGTGGTGTAAGGATAAAATAAGAAAATAAAAAATCGTTACAAGTATGTGATGGATTAACTACAGTAATATCTAAATTTATCAGTGTTCCCAAAATAACACATCAGTCAGTCACTACTGCATGTGACATTATTATTCTGGAGCTTTTCTCTTTGTGAAAATGACCTGTGATAGAGATGACCTACTTGTTCCTGAAAAATATTAACAGTTACAAGTGAGGCTAAGTTGTTAATTTTTGAAAACCATACTCTTTTTCATAGTCACTCTTACATACTACCTAAGAGTGAATTTGTCAATTCTAAAGTGGAACAAATTCCGACATATACACATATAACTGTTTTCTTACATAACTCTAAAATACAATATATGATATATATATATATATAATATATGTAAAGCACAAGCATACATATATAACATTTTCATGTATGGATATATAATAGGTATGTCTACTATCCATACAGATAGATAAATGGAGAAAAGTATATGAGAAATACCACACAAACATGAAAATTACTGGACTTTGTCCATTTTTCCAGCTATGTTTAAGTATGTTATGACAAAATTTTTGTATAGGTCATCCAGATTCTAGTATCGATGATAATAAGTTTAATCAATATTTCTATTGTATTCAGTACGTGCTAAAGTCCTTTTCAAGAATGTGAATATGTTAATAGGTTTGATTCAAACAGTATTTCTTTAGGGAATGTCCTATTAGTTTCATTGTTTCAGATGAGATGCTGAGTTATCGAAATTATATTTGCCTGTGGTCAAATAGCTACTTTGTGGCTGAATTTGCTTTGAATCTGTGCTGACGAACTTTTAGGTTTTATGTGATTCTTTATTATGTAAAAACAATTTCATATATAATCTTCAGTTTTTCACAAATCTTTTTTGATGTCTGTAGGGCAATTAATATCTTAATTTAAAAAAAATTCTAGCACGTGTTTTTCATATTTCCACAGTACAACATACATTATTTTATTTTAGTTCTTTAAAAATGTAGATAAGGCAGTATTAGTATCTCCATTAACATATTTTAAAGTTTCCATACTATACAAATTCTAGGTGATTGTACAACAAATGCAGTTAGTTAGTGGCCGAAACTCAGCTGAGGTTAACAATACCACAGAAGATTTATTAAGTACCTGCTCTAAGCCAGAGAGTTAATTTAGGCACCCCACTTGTTTAGTAGTATTTATTCCTCACAATAATCTGATAAGGTAGATAGCTAGCATTAGCCCTATTTTGTACCTACAAAACTGACCCTTAAGAATATAATCACTTTGTCTAATGACTTCATAAGTCACAGGGTTGGCACGCTAGTTGACACATTTATCAAATTCCAAACTCTTGTTCTTTACTTCACACTTGCTTGCTTTATATATAAGACAATTACTATATTGAAATTGAATTAAGCCAAGTAGTAAAAGAACTTTGATTATTTAAAAATGCAAAGCTCAGTGTTAAACTTTCGTTGTACAAAGAAACTACTTCAGAAGAGGAGCAGGAGGGGGCATGAAGGTGGCAGCAGATATGAATGTAGGAACCTAGGGAAACCTCAGGATCCAGTTTGCTCAGTTTGTGAGTTTCAGTCCATATTCAGCTGGCTCCAAGGCAGGGTGGTGTGGTACAAGGGCAACACTTTAAGGTGGCAGAAGAGAGTAAAGCAAAAAGAGCAAAAGGGTGGAAGAGCAGGCCTCTTTTCCTCCCTTATATTTTATACAGGCCACCTCCCCCCGGGCAGGTGTAGCACTCACAAAATCTCCTTGCCCTCCTTTTGCACAGGATGAGCATGTTTACAAAGTAAGGACCCTGGGCCCTACTGAGTCTCTTAGTTAAACTTCTAAACTTCTCAAGTTGACACAGTGTATCAACCATAACAATGTGCTTTTAAGAGCTGTCCTATAAGGCAGCAAACAGTTTAGTAATTGTGCAATGCAATTATTTGAATGATCTACTTCACCCTTTTGCATGTGTTTATCTGAGAACCAGACAAGCCTTGTTACAATGCTCACTTAGAACCATAGCCACATGTAAATTAGCCCACCCACATATAAAATGATGTATATATATATCCATGATGAAGAGTTCCCAGAACGAAGTGCTATGGTTTTCTTAATTAAAATATTTTTCACTTTCAGTTTTGATGATAAGATCCTCAAAATATATGGTTTCTAATAAATTAACATATTAATATTTAAGGAAATATTTTACTGAGTTACAGGGTGTTCAAAAGTAAATTTTGGGATAAAAAGTACCTTAATTTGAAGTCATGAATCACAGTGTAATTAACGTCTCCTTGTCCTCCTTTAAAGTCCTCAACCAATTATGACCACCATTCTAATCTCCACTTCTGTTAGTTTGACATTTTTGCATTGCATATGTATAAATAAGGGCATACAGTACTTTCTGCCACTGGCTTATTTCACTTAGCATAAGATTCTTTAGCTTTCCCTATGGTGTTGCAAATGATATTATTGTCTTCTTGTAAAAATTGTAAAGTATTGTGTGTATGGTCTTTCCTCAAAATCTGTAGAGGATTTCCCTTCCAGAACTGCAGTATCAGAGGATCAGCAACTCTATTGTATCCAATAAAATAGGACAGGCTGAGTACCTTAGTCAAAAGTACAGAATCTGAAATGGTCCAACTTCTGAAATGTTTTAAACACCAACCTGACTCCACAAGTGAAAAGTTCTACACCTGAGCTCATGTGATGGGGAAACAGTCAAAATGCAGGTGCACTAAAAACTGTAAAATTATCTCTACGTTATGTGTTTCATGTGTACATGAAACATAAATAAAGATTGAGTTTAAGCATGGTTTCCTTCCCCAGAATATCTCATAATGTGTACGCACATGTTCCAAAGTGTAAAATACAATTCAAAATATGAAATGCTTCTCATTGCAATCATTTTGGATAAGTGATACTTAAATTGTATTTGCATGTAGGCTATACATATACTTGTGTGTACTTTAAATTCTATTAGTTAAGATACCTAACATGATATATATATATATATATATATATATATATATATATTTATATATTTATATATATATATATTTATATATTTATAATGTACTTGTAAAAGAATTATTATAAGGAGTCAATACAAACTTTTTGCAAATACTTCTCCATCCAAGGTTGGTTAATCTGAGTATGTGGAATCTACAACTATGCAGAGGCAACTGTATGTACTGTGTTTTCTATATCCATTCATTTATGGATGGACATTTAGGTTGATACATGGGGATGGTAATAGTGTACTGATACTTGAAAACTACTATGAGAGTAGATTCTAAACATTCTTAAAACAACAAAAATAAATATATGAAATGATGGATATGTTAATTAGCTTGAGTTAATAGTTCTCCAATGTGTATATATATGTCAAAACATCACTTTCCAATTTTAAGAAAGCTGGGCAAATATTCACTCATTCGTTTACAAACTGCCTAAATTGTGAAATTTTTAGCTTCTCTGAACTTCAGTTTGTGCAAAAGATAATATCAACCTCCCTGGTTTGTAGTACTGATTAAACAACTAAGCATATAAAATATCTATCTCATAATAAGTGCTCAGTAATATGGTGAAAATCAGTTTCCTCTTTGCCTGGCAGCTTTCTGCTGCATACTAAAACTGATTCATCCTACAGAAGTATAGTCCCTGAATTATCTTTACTAATGAACTTTATACAATTTTGATAAACATACAGTTTCTCTGAGGCCTTTGAGGAGGTTAACAGCTATGCACAGTATAACTTGTTTAATAAAAGTTTGTTGTAGTTTGGGTATAGAGTTTTATTTGGAAGAGGGTCTATATAAGTTTATAAATTAGGTTATCTTGGTACTTTGCTATTGGCTTGTACCTTTTGTCTGAATAAGACGTGTATTCCAGGGAAGGAAATCACATGACTTCCCAATTATCATCATGAACATTCATTGTGAACATTATTATTGCCTATTGATCATTTTGAAATTAACTCATGGTTTATATTCTCAGAAGAATACTTTCTGACATTATATGACTTCATCTTCAGGCAATCCAGTGGTGTGAAGACTTTTAGCAGTTGTAGTGTGAGTGACTTTCAAAGTTTCATTTGGAATGTTGGTGCTGATTGTCTTAAGAATAAACCACAAATGCAAAGAAAACCATTCTGTGGCAACCGCAAAAGGGAGGGAAATGAAGCCTGCGACTGTGGTAGTAAATTTGTAAGTCTGATAACTAGAAAAGTATTAATAAGTATAACGTTGTTCATCTTTCTTTGTAAGTGTTATATATCTCTCAAATATGACTGGGTACCATGCAGACTACTGACAGCAAGTGAATTAATTTGAAATTTCTATGAGAAAATGCTATCTAGATTTTGAATTGCAGAATTTGAACAAATATATTGCAAAATTTATTGGTGATGGGTATAAAGAAGACTAGAATAAGCTTTTTGAAACCCAAAAATTCCAAATATTTGCTTAACAATGAGATATTTTATAAATGTTTAAGATTAATCTGTCAGCAGCCCATTATGTGTCTTTCAGGGTGCTACACAATGGAGATAGTAGTATGGTAATGATATATGTTAATATCACACACTGAACATTAAGTGACTTTGATCAGTTACTTGACAGAGTAATATAATGAATATAAAATGTCCTGAATATAATACTTCTAAGTATTTCCATATATGTAGTAGTACTACAAATATCACAAACTTCTATGACTGCAAGATAAAAATAATATTAGAATTTATTACATATGTAGGTCTGAATGACTTATACGTATCACATTGTTTTAATTACTGTGCTTCATTGCATGACACAAGTCTTTTCTCTTTACTGATTTTTTTTTAAACTGGGGTGTAATCTACACACAATGAAATTCACCCTTTTTAAGTATAATGGTTGATGAGCTTTGACAAATGTATGTAACTGTCAGTATGGTTAAGTTGTAGATTCTTTTCATCCTGCTAAAGGATAGTCAAGGATAGACCAATTGGGGCTGGCATTTTTGATCTCTAGTTTTCAAGACTAATTATTTTCTGGCTAGTCTTATTTTTTGGGGGGAAAAAGGGTACATATAACACATTTATTTATATTTTATTTATTTATTTATTTATTAGCTTTTTTGAAACAGGCTCTCGCTACTCAGTTCAGGTTGTCCTTGAACTTGCTATGTTGTCCAGACTGGCCTCGAACTCACAGTGATGCCCCTGCCTAAGCTTCCTGGGCTCAGAGATTACAGGCATGCACTAGCATGCTGGCATTACATAATGTATTTGTACCACTTATTAATCCAATTACTTAAATATAGGGTGACCAAATATTACATATTTTTCTTTATTTTTTATTATAGAACAGGATATATAAAAATGACAATTGTATCAAATTTATTCAGTGATTGTTCTAGTATGGTGTATTTTGAAACATTCAATACAGAAAGCAACATTAAAACCTGGACAGTGATACCCAGTCTCTTTCTGAATTCTGTTTGCATTATTATCTTTCTTTAGAAAACACACTTTACACTGCCATGTTGGCCTTTCCTTTTTTTTTTTTTTTTTGTGAGAAGTATAGTTTCAATAAAATGTGTACCCACTAAATGTAATGGTGAAGACATTGGTGGTCCATTTTGTTCATCTAGTCTAATTTGGTTTGCTCTTCTGTGTCTCTTCTAGTTCCACATGAATTTTGGGACTTTTATTCTTCAGTTCTCTAAAGAATATCGTTGGAATTCTTATTGGAATTGGGTTAAATCTGTGTATCAGTTTTGTACATTTGGCCATTTTGAATATATTGGTTCTTTCTTTCCAGGCCCATGGATATCTTAATATTTTCTGATGACCTTCCTCTTCAGTTGTCTTTTTCAGAGTACTGTAGTTTTCATTGTAGAGATCTTTAATTTCTTTAGGTTGGTTAATTCCTAAGTATTTAATTTTTCTTGGAAATATTGTGAATGGCATTTTCTTCTAATTTCTTTCTTAACACTTTTTTTTTTTTTTTTTTTGCGGCACCACGAATCGAACTCACAACCTTGCGCCTGCCAGACAGGCGCTTAAGCCACTGAGCCAAACTCCCAGCTTAATTTCTTTCTGAGTGGGTTCATTATTCATGTAAAGGAACACAAGTGAGTTTTGTGTGTTGATTTTGTATACTATTACATCACTGATTTTGATTACTTTAAGAGGTCTTCTTGGTGTTTTTAGGGGGACCTTCTATGTAAAGCATCACATAATCTGTAAATAATGATAATTTGACTTCATACCCTCCTGTAGATACCCATTTCACTTCTTTTTCTTGCCAAATTTGTCTTGCTAGTGTTTTGCATACTGTGCTGAACAGGAGTGGTGATAGTGGACATCCTTGTCTTGTTCCTGATTTTAGAGAGAAAGCTTTCAGTTCTCCCATTTAATATGATGTTGGCAGTAGGTTTGTCATAAATGGCTTTTATCAGAATGCGATAAAGTCCTTCTATACCTAGTATCTTCCGTTTATCATGAAAGGATGTTGGATTTTGTCAGAGGATTTTTCTGTGTCTATTGAGATGGCTGTGTGATTTTTGTCCCTACTTCTGTTTATGTGATGTATTACATTTGATTCATATATTTCAAACTATCCTTATATCCGTAGCATGAAGCTTACTTAGTAATCATGTATGATCTTTATGATGATTTGTTACATTCTTCTTACCAGTATAACGCTGAGGATTTTGGCATTTATATTCATTAAAGGGATTGGTCTGTAGTTCTCTTTTTTTAGTTTGATCCTTGTCTGGTTTTTGAATCAGGGTAATAGTAGCTTTCAGAAATGCCTTTGGGAGTACTCTTTCCCTTTCATTTTCTTTAGAAAGCTTGAGTATTGTAAGTTTTTGTAGTGAACTTGCCCACACCTCAGCTTTTCTTAGTTGGTTGTTAATTTATTGATGCTTCAATTTCATTAGCAGTTATTGGATTATTCAGGGCTTAAACTCTTCTTGGTTTCATTTTGAAAATTCAAATGTATCTAACAATCTTTGTTAATAATTTTTTTTTTATTTTAGCAGTATCCAGCGTGATGTCTGTTTTTTCATTTCTAATTGATTTGTGTCTTTTCTGTCCTGTTTTTCAGGGAAATTGGCCCAGGGTCTGTCTATTTTCTTTGTTTACTTATTCTTTTGAAAAACTACTCTTTGTAGTTTTCTTAATTTTCTCTTAATTTTCTGGTTTTTTCTTTCTTTTTGTTTTGTTTCAATGTCATTGGTTTATGCTTTGATCTTCATAATTTCATCCTTGTGCTTGCCTTGAATTTAGATTTTTCTTTCTTTCTTTCTTTTTTTTTCTAGGACCTTGATGTGCATCTTTAGGTTATTCGTTTGGACTCATTCTATTTTTGTGATAATGGCTATTCATAGCTATAAATTTCCCTCATGGGACTGTGCTTGTTGTGTCCGATAAGTTCTAGTATATTTTAGTGATATTATTGTTTATTTTTGGAAATTGTCTTAAGTTCTTCTGTAATTTTTTTTTTTGTAATCCTTAGTTTAGTGGAGAGTGTATTGTTTAGGTTCATCACATTTGCATAATTTCTTTGTTTTTTTTTCTCATTGATTTCTAACTTCCTTGTTCTGTGGTCAGATAACATATCTGGTATAATTTCAGTTCTTTTACATTTACTTAAGGGTGATTCATTGACTAGTGTGTGGTCTGTTTTGGAGAAAGTTTCACGTGCTGCTGAAAAGAATGTGGTTTTTATCATGGTTGGGTGGAACACTCTGTAGATGTTTAAGTCTATTTGTTCAATGATTTTGTTTTTAAATCTGGTATTTTCTTGTTGATCTCTCTTGTTGATCTATTTGTGTCTGTGGAGTATTCAGTTCCCTCACTATGCTTATGTTCATCTGATCTTTTATGCCCAGCTTATAATTATTATATCATCCTGTTGAATAATTCCCATAACCAATTTATAGTGACTTTCTTTGCCTCTTCAGATCACTTTTAGCTGGATGTTTACTTTTCTGAGAATTAAATTCCTCCTGCTGCTTGCCTTTGGAATCTTGTTACATGGAAAATTGTTTTCTGTCCTTTGATTTTTATTCTATGAATTTTTTTTTCAATTAAATGAGTCTCTTGAATGCAGTAAAGCATTAAGTTTTAATTTGGATCCAATCTACCAGTATGTGTCTTTTCATTGGGAAGTTGGGGCCACTTACTTGGAGAGTTATTACTGAAATATACTGATCTGTTCTTGTCATTGCATTCTTTTTTGTTGTTGACTCCTTTATTTTTTCCTTTTTTAACTGGTTGCATAGTCTGACTTTTTGGCTTCATTGTCTGTGTAGGATTTTCTTGAGTGTTTCTTGTAGTGCTGGTTAGTTGTTCATACATCTCTTAAGGTGTTCTTTGTCTTTGGCCTTACATTGCATTAAGTTTGAAAAATAGTTTTCCGGCATTTTAATCGTGTGTTAGAAGGGATCTTTTTGGGTGGTGCTTAAGGCACTTCATTCCAAGTTCTCTGAGACTTTTGAAGTTTCTGTTGTAATGTCCAGTGTAAGCCATTAAAAGTGATGATTACCATTAAAAGTGATGATTTGCTTTTCTCAGATAGCTATTAAGATTCTTTGTATTGTGCATCTGGGATTTTGACTAAGATGTAACAAGGGGTGCTCCTTTTTTCATTATAGTTGTTTGGTATTTCATCAGCCTCATTTGTTTTTATGTTGAGTTCTTTCCTCGTACTTAGAAACTTTCTTGTAGGATTTCTGTAATGAGATTTTTTAATTTTTACTTATGCTACCTTCTAGTGTCTAACTCCAATTCACATTAGGTTAGTCTTAAGATCTTAGTGTCATTTAGTATGTTTTGGATGCAATTATTTGCTGTCTTATCTTGTTAAGGCCTCTTTGAATAATTATCATGTATTTTGTTTTGTCCCTGATTTCTGATAACCTGTGTTTACATTGGTCATTTCTTTTGTTTTCAATGCTATATAATTCTTTATCACTAGAATCTCTGTTTGGCACCAGTTTTGGTGTCTATTACTTTGACAAGTTTGTCATTCATAATTTGAAATATTTTGGTTAGCTATTTAGTGTTTTATTTGTGTCTCCTGTAACCACAGTGGTCAATTTGTATGAGAGTTCCACTATCTTGTGTTATGTCCTCTTTGAACTCACTGAATTTCTTTGTTTTCTATTTAATAATTTCATATATCTCATCACTTTCCATTGCATCACTACCCTTGTGTTTGCTTTTGGATTACTGGGTCTTTGGGTGCATTGTTTTCCCTTCCATCTTCACGATTGTGTGTGTGCCCACAGGCATGCGCACACACTCAGAGTTGAGGTCAAATAGCATGAAGACCGTCCGTTGTTGATATTAAGATCTCTCTCGTTAGGTTCTATTTTCCAGTGATTTTTTTGGCTTTGTCACATGGTATTGATTATCACTTCAACCTATTTAATTGGGTTGGACCCTGTCAACTATGTGCCAGCAGAGAATTTCTACTGGTAGTAAATTTCAACAGATCCAGCCATACTCCAACCACGAACATTAAAACTTGTTCTTGCAATTTCAGTTTTTTATTCTTATCCCTTATAGCCTATATTATACTATTATTTGTGGTTTGTGTGGGTTGTGGAGGATGAGGTAGAAGAGGAAGGGGCAAAAGAAGTGGGTATTCAGTGGAAAGAAAGCGAGGTAAAAAATACCAATAGGAAAAAATAGGAAGTTGCATTCTGTTAATAATTATTTTTATACCTAGGGTAAATGGCTAGCGCTTAGGGAGTTTGAGAGTGTTCTGTTGGCTGAAGGAGACAGGCAGATGGGTGTTAGTGTAGTTAGACACGGAGGGCAGCTGTTAGATTTTCAGAACCTATTAATGAACTTATAGGTCAGGCTTTTTTTTATCTTCTAAGCCCAGTTTTCTTAAGGATTGTCCTGACATGACCTTGAATGGTACTGTTTACTATGCTGGTGAATTTTTATTCTCTAATGCATTTCTTACAGTTAGGCTGTGAGATGGGGGAGACAAGGAAGGGGAAGTAAAGAGGTAAAATAACAGAGAAGAGAGGAGGAAAAAAGAATAGGAAATGAAGAGAGTCAAAAATAGGATAGATGAAACACCAAAGGAAGGAGTGGGGTAAGGGGAAACCCTTGAAAATTAAAGTATGATAACCAAACAATTCCAATAGAAAAGAACCGGGGTGGGGGGAAGAGCAGACAAAAAAAGAAAAATACAAAAAATACCAAATCAAACAAAGAAGCTAGGATACAATAACTTCAATAACCAAAATAAAAAAAGAAATAAAACTAAAAGCCTTCATTCCATCGTTATAGCATTAACCCAGAGAGTTCATGGAGTTCTACGTTTTCATCATAGTCTGATTTCAAGCAGCCAGGCCATTTGCCCTGTGGGCCAGACAGTTGTCTGCCCAAAGCAAAGAGCTGTTGCTCCCTCCCTCTGAACATGTCCTGGTTACAAACTGTACTCCAGATGTGACCCACTGCTGGCCTCCACAGATGTGATTATCTTAGTCAATTTTGGTTGGTCAGTATCATAGCCATCTCTAGTTCTTCCTTTCATGGGTTTTCCTAGCCAGATAAATGATCTCAAAAACTACTGGACCAGACACCATTCGCCATCTCTTCCCGAAGATGTCTGTCCTTCTCAGCTCTGCCTGCAGAAGTTAGTGATACCTTCGTTCTCCACCAAGGTCCCCCTTTGAGGACACTGGGTCGTGGTGGGACCCCACACTTCTCATATCTGTCAGTTCTAGGAAAAACAATAGGGGGGTGGGTTGGTTCTTCTGATTTACTTCAGTGACTCTAGTTGATGTATTCGTTGCACAATCAGTTTTCTCTATCCTCCAGAATTTCCAGCTAGGAGATTCCGGGGACTCCTTATGGGAACCTGCTAGGAATCTTGGGTAGAAACTGAATTTTTCACAAGCAGCACTCCCCTTATATGTGGTAGGAAAGGGCAGCATCTTTCCCTTTGTCAGGCAAGGGTTCTGTCTCCCCCTAGTCCCACTGCTTGCTGGTGCTAGATCAATCCTGTTTACCATACATGGGTGCTTCTTATTGCTTGGAGGCCGTGGAGTGCTATTGTTTATGAGATATGGTTGGATGTATGTAGGGCAGTTCTTTCCACCTTACTCTGCTTTTGGCATCTCTAAATTATTGGTCCAGTTTCCCCTATTATACCCTCAAACATGGAATTGTAGTCTAGCAGGATTTTGATTTTATTTATCCTCCCATATCAGACTTTGTCTTTTGCCCCCATTGCAGGGTATCTGCTTTTCTGCAGCATAAAGTTGGAGGCATTCACCCTTGCTGTAACCCACTATGTGACCATTTTCTCTTTGTTTGCAAGAATTGTACAAAGATTTTTATATCTGTGTTCAACAGTGATATTGGTTGGTAAGTGTGTGTGTTCTTTTCTGGCTTTGATAGGGAAATTCTGGCTTTGTAGAAAGATTTTTGAATTTTGACCTCATCATTTCCTTTTTTTTTTTCTTGGTGACATTTATGTTTGTAATAAAGAGACCCACAATGATTTTGTTGGGGTCTATCGGACTCTTAAATTGTGTTTGTTTTATGAAATTAGTTATGGTAATGTTTGGTGAATATATACTTAACTTGTAATTTCTTCTTGGTGAATTGTTCCTTTTATATATATTGTACCTTTCTTTATTCTTCTTACTGATTTAGTTTGAGATTTACCTTGTTGGATTGAGGTATAACTACTCCTGCTTGGTTTCAGACTCCATTTGTTTGGCATACCCTTTTCTGTCCTTTCACTTTCAGTCTGTGTATGTCTTTATGGATATGATGTTTTTCTTGCAGGTCATGTATTTTTTTTTTCTGTTTGTGATTCAGTCTGCCAATTGACATCACTTGATTGCAGAGTTAATACTATTTATATTACCTGTCATTACTGAAAGATATGCACTCATTCTAGTCACACTTTTATTTTGCTACTCATCAATTCATTCCTGATTCTCATTCATTCATCTGCTCTCCTAAAGAGTTTTATTCTTTCTCTTACTCTTGTGGTTGAGGTTGTCTTTTCCTCTTTTTCAAGTATTACCTTAAGTAGTTTCTGTAGTGCTGTTTTAGTGGTCACTGATTTCAGTTTATCCTCATTTCAGCAAGCCTTTTATTTCTCTTTCAATTTTGAAGATTAGCCTTGCAGAATGTAATAATCTGTGTTGCCAATTATTTTCTTTAAGTGCTTGAAATACATCTTTCCAAGATGTCTTGGTGCTTGTAGTTTCTGTTGAGAATCTGCTCTTATTCTGGTTTGCCTGCCATTATAAGTAATTTGCATTTCTCTGCAACAGCTTCCAATGTTCATTGTTCTGAATTTTTGACCATTGGTTATATTGTGCAGAGGTATTTTTTGATAATGTCTATTTGTGAAGCTAAATGCCTTCAGTATTTCATTATCTATCCAATTTCCCATTTTGTATTATAATTTCAGTGATGAGGTTTTCTGTACCTTTAGCTGGTACTACACATTTTTCCAAGGTGATGACTCTTAAATTTGTTCTTTTAGGGTTGACTAGGAGCTCCAGAATAATCTGTTTATTTTTTCAAATTATTACTGTTTGAATATTCAGTACATTATGTTTTGTCTTCAAGCCCTATTTAGTTTTCTTCTGATTCATCTTTCTTCCTGCTGAGATTTTCATTTGAGATTTTGTTAGAATAATTGAGGATTTCATTTCAGGGATTCCTGTTTGGTTTTTTTCATGACTTTTCTTTGTTGAAGTGGTCGCTCATAGCCTCTCTTTCTTCATGCATTCAGTTGTTCCTGCAGTCTTCCTTGAGATTACTGATTATTTTACTAAATGACTCACGGAAGTGTTTATGTCTGTCCTCTTTGATCTTCATCATCTTTAACTGTCAGTATTTTAAAAATTCTTTTTCTGAAGTTTCACACTTGAATATCTATGGGAAGAGTTTTAGGACTTATGAATTTTACTGTCATGTTATTTTCTTCTTTTCTCATGATTCTCATGTCTTTGTTAAAGTTTGCAGTTCAGTTGGAACAGATATCTCTACCTCGTGTGTGTATTTATTTTTTCACTTTTATTTATTTATTCATTTATGTATTTATTTATTTTGGTTTTTTTGAGACCGGGTCTTACTGTGTAGCTCAGACTGGCCTTGAACTAACTATGTAGTCCAGACTGGCCTTGTACTCATAGCGATCCTCCTGACTCAATTTCCTGAGTGCTGGGTCTGTAGGAATGTAGCACTGCACTGGCCTGTAGGTCATTTTAAAGAGCATGGTTGTGTTCGTTACTTTTCTCTCATTGCTGAGATAAAATACTTGACACCCCGAATGAAGGAAGGAAAAGTTTATTTAGCTTACATATATGGAAGATTTAGTCCATACTCAGCTGGCTCCAAGGCAAGGTGGCATGACTGAGGGGCAACCATTCATGATGACCACAAGCAACAAGAGCAAAAAGGCCAAAAATGGGAAAGCACACCTCCTTCCCTCCCTTATATTGTATGTCATCTACCCATCCCTGGGTAGGTGCAGCACTCACACTGCCAATCCCAGTGCTACACAATGAACCAATCACAGATGCTAGACTCAGCTGTCTTCAAGGGGCCCTGACTCTGGCCATGATGAAGCTTCATCAGAACAAAGGTCTCCACTCAGGGCCTAACTCAGATTTTATTAATTCATGAAGAAGTGAGTGGCTAGAGAATTTGTCACTGTGAGAATTACACGAGTATTCTGAGCTGACTTAGTTAGGAGGCCATCACCTCTGCAATATGCAGAAAGAAGGGTATGCAGAAAGACCGATCTGCATGCACAAATGAGGTAGTATTTAATGTTTAGGCAGCAGTGCTTCAGCTCTGATGTGTGAACTTTCTGCCCTGGGGAGTCATAGCCTCTTATCTTAAGGTTCAAACCCAGTGGACAGCCCTGGAGCATTGGCTCTGCCACCCCATCCAGCTCAACTGTGTTCAGGGAGACACTGGGTCAGGGAAACAGCAACTGTCAGCTAGCTTCAAAGACTCAACCAATCCCATTTACACTGCTCAGAGACAATCGAAGGGAAAAGGAAATAGCTTAACCACCTCTGTACCTGTAAGTACAGGGAGATAGGGTAAGGTTTAGCCAAAGTGGGGGTAATTGCTCTTTATTCAAGGGAAGTCAACAGGTGGTCCTCCACAGTGTGGCTGTTGTAATCTGGAGATACAAAAATGTGAGTTTGTCTGCTTCCCTGTATTGTTTATGTAAGATAGCTTCCCACCACAGTTGTGCTGAAGTCCATATACTGTTTGTTGTGCTGAGGCAGAGTTCTTCTAAGAGGGCTTCCAAGCCCTACACTGTCTAAACCTGGAATTATGCCTCCTATACCTATTCACTTTAGTACACTCAGAGTTTTTTTCTGCTCAGGATGATGAATGCCAGTGTCTTCTCTTACAACAACGTAAGGTGGACTGTGACATTATTTGAGTGCTTTTCCCATTTTAAAAATCATGGTATTTGCATTCTTTGTTATTGAGTTTCAGAATTTTCTTACATGTTTCCATATTAACTCACTACCAGATATTTGTATGCCACATTTATATATGACATGTTTATATAAGTTTTGCAAGTATTCTGTCCCATTCTATAGGTTAAATTTTCATTCTGTTGTTTGTGTTCCTTGTCACAAAACATTTTAATATTTGATATAATTTTGCTTTTTGTGCATTTGTTGCTTGTGATTTTAGTGTAATATATGAAAAATTGTTGCTAACATCAATGCTGAGAAATTTCTCCCTATCTTTCCCGAGATAGTTATAGTACCATGTTTTTAAGTATTATGTTCCTTTTATCTTGTTTTAAAGCCTTGTGTCATATTCATTGCTTTGTTTTGATTGACTATTCTATTTTGTTTTGTTTGATTTTATTATGTCTGATGGTATAATAAGCTACTTTGAAGATAACAAGATGCATTATGGTAGCCACTGTTGCATTCCTATTGTCTTGTTTTGAAGTCCTGTATTGCTTTCATTGTTTTGTATTGATTGGTTTTATTCTGTTCTGTTTTGTTTGATATTGTTGTGCCTGATGGTATAGGAAGTTATTTTGAAGATAGTAAGAGGCATCATGGTAGCCATTGTTGGTTTCCTTTTATCTTGTTTTGAAGTCTTGTATCACATTCATTGTTTTGTTTTGATTGTCTCTATTCTGTTTTCTTTCATTTTTATCCTCTTCAGAAAAAAGTATTATGTTCATTTCATGTGTGTGTATCTGTGTGTGTGTGTTGACAGACTGCCATAATTTACACTTGTGCCCACAGCCTTGTTGAAAAATATTCTACATCTATAATTCCCTCTTTAATGAATTTCAGATTGATTCTTGGATGGCATAAGATAATGGGCCAATTTTTTTTCGATGGAACTGTATTTAGATGGGTACTGCAACTTTTGACATTAAATAACATTTTGACTTTATTTTTTATTGGTACATATTTGTCATACAATTAATCAAAGTCATCATAGAGAATTTGTATCTGTAGATAATATATTTTAATTCTTTTTCCCCCATTCCCTTCCCTTCATCCCTTTTCTCTTCCCCATTTGTAAAAGCTTTCTTTCCATTTTTTCCTTCCATTTTTCCTTTTGTCTCTCTTGTTCCCCTCCCCAATGGAATCATTCATATTAATGAATGATTGGAAGAGAATTTTAGGCTTCCATTTTTGTTAAATTACTTTTTCTGTTAGGAATGCAGGCTAGTATTTCAGTTCTCCTCTGCTGGTGACAGCACTCTGGTATTGTTCCCTAATTAAATGTTTGTTTGGTAAGATTCACCATTGGAGTTTTACCAGATGGAATTTCCTTTATGTGGAATTTTTAACTGCAAATTTGGTTTCTTTAAGGTGTATCACCACTCAAATTTTCCATTATTTTGCCATTTTGTTATTTTGTGTCTTTTAAAAAGTAGTCTTTTGGTCAACTGTATTTATTGCCCTAAAATTTTTCATGCGATCTTTTTATATTCCATTTCTTTACTGCAGGGTCTGTAGTGATTTTTTTAAGAGAAAAAAGACACAGAAAAGACAAACAAAAAGCAAAAGAGACAAACAAACAACACCAACAACAAATCAAATCCAATTACAGTATAGGTTTACAAAACAAGATGATATGAATTTCACAGTGGTTGTAATATTGCATATTGTTACCTTCAAAAGTGTTGCTTAGATTAACAGATATAGGCATGTAAAATTGATCTAATCATGTGAATATTAACTGTTCATTTCCAATAACTAATACGTTTAGGAGTATAGTCATTTTAGCTATCTTATGTATACATATATAGAAATTTATGTCTTTTTCCTTTTCCCTTCCTTCTTTCCCCTATCCCAATTACTTTTCCTCTTTGAACAGTTTCTTACCCTTGCACAGTATTTATTGTAGATTTTGGATCATATATACTTTTTCAACTTCTTACACTAGGAAGACAATATGAGATTTACACATGTGAGTTTGATTTATTTCACTTATGAGTATGGTCTTAAGTCGCATCCATTTACTTATAAAAGTCTCAATGCAATCTTTCTTTCTAGCTGAGTAATACTCCGTTGCATAGAACTACCACATCTTTTTTATCTATTCCTTGATTGATGGGTACCTGGGTTTTTTCCAAGATTTGGGTATTACAAATTGTGTTGCTATAAACATGGGTGGACATACATCACTGTGGTATGATATTTTCAGTTCTTCTGGGAAAATGTCCAGAAGTGGGATGGCTGGCTGGGTCAAATGGAATCCCTAATCCTAGCTTTTTGAGGACCCTCCACACTGCTTTCCACAGTGGTTCTACCAATCTACATTCCCAGCAACAGTGGAGAAGAGTTCCTTTTTCCCCACAGCCCCTCCAGCATTTGTTATTGGTTGATTTTTTTATCTTGGTCATTCTTTCTGGGGTGAGATGGAATCTCAGTGTTGTTTTAATTTGCATTTCCTGAATGACCATTGATGTTGAACATGTTTTCATATATATATTTGCGATTTGTATTTTTTCACCTGAGAAGTGTATATTCATCTCAGATGCCCATTTTTGGATTCGGTCCTTGAATTTTGGGGGCCTGATTTTCTTTTAATTCTTTATATGTTTTAGATAGAAGTCCTTTGTCTGAGGGACAGTTGGCTAAGATATTTTCTCAATTTGTGAGTTTTCTTTTTTACTGTGTTGGAGATTTCCTTGGACATGCAAAAACTTTTTAATCAGATGAAATCCCAGTTTTTGATTCTGGGAAGTATTTCCCTTGCAGTTTGATTTTTGTTCATTAACTCTCTGCCTGCTCATATGTTGTCAAGATTTTTACCTACTTTGTCTTCCAGCAGATTTAGTGTCTGTCATTTAATATTCAGATCTTTGATCCATTTTGACTTTATTTTAGTGCATGGTGAAAGACATGAATCTAGTTTTAGTTTTTAGCATATGGAAAGCCAGTTTCTTCAGCACCACTTGTTAAACAGGCTATCTTTCTTCCAGTGTATCTGTTTGGCCCCTTTGTCAAAGATAATGTGGCTGAGTGTGTTTGTAGTTGTGGCTGTATCTTCTAATCTATTTCATTGATCTTCAGGTCTGTTTGTATTCCAGTGCCATGATGATTTTATCACAGTAGCTTTGTAATATAATTTCAAGTCAGGAATTGTGATGTCACCTGCCTTCCTTTTGTTGCCCAGAATTGCCTTTGCTATTCTAGGTCTCTTCTGGTTCCAGATCAATTTGAGGGATTATTTGTTTAGCTCTGTGAGGTACAGAAATGGTATTTTGATTGGAATTGCATTAGGTCTGTGCCACACTTTTGTTAGAATGGCCATTTTCACTGTGTTTGTTCTTCCTATCCATGAACAGGGAATACCTTTCCATTTTCTGAAATCCCCTTCAATTTCCTTTTTCAGAGTAATATGAATTTCACTGTATAGATCTTTCACTTCCTTTGTTAGATTGATTCCTAAGTGTTTCATTTTTTTTTTTTTGGATGCTATAGTGAAGGGTGTGATTTCCCTTATTTCTCTCTCAGTGAGTTTGTTGTTTGTGTACAAGAATGCTATTGATTTTTGAGAGTTGACTTTGTATCCAGTTACATTACTGAATTTGATTATTACATCTAGAAGCCTTTCAATGGATTTTGGGGGTCTTCTATGTAGAGTATCATGTCATCTGCAAATAATGGTAATTTAACTTCTTCCTTTCCTTTCCTTATTCCTTTTATTTCTGTCTCTTTCCTAATTGCTCTGGCTAATGTTTCCAGGACTATGTTGTTGAATACAAGTGGTGATAATGGGCATCCTTATCTTGTTCCTGATTTTATGTTGAAAGATTTCAGTTTTTCTCCATTTAGTAAGATGTTGGCTGTTGGTTTATCGTATATGGCTTTTATGAGATAGAGTTAGAGAGCATCTATTCTGATTTTTTGTAGGGTTTTTATCATGAGTGAGTGTTGGATTTTGTTGAAAGCTTTTTCTGCATCTATTGAGATAATCACGTGATTTTTGTCCTTGGCCTTGTTGATATGGTGTATTATATTTATTGATTTGCGTATGTTGAGCCATCCCTGCATTCCTGAGGAATCCCACTTGATTGTGGTGTATAATTTTCCTGATGACTCGTTGGATTCTATTTGCCAATAGTTTACTGAGGATTTTTGCATCTGTGTTCATTAGGGAGATTAGCCTATAATTTTCTTTTTTGGTTGGGTCTTTCCCTCATTTTGGTATTAGGGCAAAACTTGCTTTCAGGAATGAGTTAGGGAGACTTGCTTCCCTTTCAATTTCATTGAAGAGTTGGAGGAGTGCTGGCATTGTCTTCCCTAATTTTCTTGTAGAATTCAGCAGTGAATCCATCAGTACCTGGGCTTTTCTTTGTTGGTAAGGTTTTAATTACATTTTTTATTTCATTAGCTAAAATTGGGTTATTCAGCAGTTTTACATTTTCTTGATTCAGCTTTGGTAATTCACAGGTTTCTAGGAATCTGTCCATTTCTTCTGTGTTATCCAACCTATGTAAGTAAAGTTTTTTGAAGTAGATATTGATGGTCTTCTGTATTTCCACAGGTTCTGTAGTGATTTCACCCTTTTCATTTCTTATTTCATGGATTTGAGTTTTTTCTTTCCTCTCTCTAGAATTTCCTTTAGTATTCTTTGTAGAGTTGCTTTGGTGCTAATGAATTCTTTCAGTTGTTCTTTGTCATGGAAGTATCTTGCTTCTCCATTAATTTTGAAAGATAGTTTTGCAGGATACATCAATCTGGGTTGAAAATTGTTCTTTCAGAATTTGAAATACTTCACTGCAAGCTCTTCTTGACTTGAAGGTTTGTGTTGAGAGGTCTGCTGTGATTCTGACAGGCTTTCCTTCATAGGTGATCTGTTTCTTTTCTCTGACAGCTTTTAGTATTCTCTTCTTGTGCTGAATTTCTGATATCCTAATTATGATATGTCTGGGTGAAGCTTTATTTTGGTTATGGCTAATTGGGGTTCTGTATGCCTCACTAATGTGTATATCACATTCTGTTCCTAAGTGTGGAAAATTTTCTGCTATTATTTCTGCAAATAATCTTTGCAAGTCATTGATGTTGACCCCTCTTTTTTAGTTTGCACCTGTCAATGTTATATTGTTTCTCTTTGCATGATCTTGCAGCTGTTGAATTGTTTCCTGGTTCCTTGTTATTTTTGAGAGATCTTTTCTTTCATGATCATAAGTTTCTGTGCTGTCTTCAAGGACTGAGAGTCTACCTTCAGCTTCATTCAAGTGGTTTTGCCAAATTTCAGTGGAATTTTTAATTTCCTGAATATTCCTTTGAATCTGTTTCATGCATTCTGTCTTATAGTGTTCATTCAAAGTTCCCATCATTTTCTTATGTTCCTCTATATTTTTATCTAGATCTTCTTTAGAAACACAGTATTTCTTTCATGATATTTGTCACTTCATTTTTTTTTTTTTTTCGGAACCGGGGATTGAACTCACAACCTCGCGGCTGCCAGGGCAGGCGCTTAAGGCACTGAACCAAACTCCTGGCCCTGGTTTTTTGAGGCAGGGTCGCACTATGTAGCTCAGGCCGGCCTTGTGCTCGCGTTGTAGCCCAAGTGGGCCTCAAACTCACAACGCTCCGCCTACCTCAGCCTCCCGAGTGCTGGGATTAAAGGCGTGCACCACCACGCCCGGCCATCACTTCATTTTTTACCTGAGAGATTATTTGTGATCTGATTTCCTCTATAGCTTCATGGAGTTGTTTCTTTACCTCAGTTGCTATCATTTCAGAAAGTTCAGTTGTACAATTTGCAATGTCTTCCATTTCATTTTCTCTTGGGTTTGTTCTCGGTAGGCTGGAGGACTGATACTACATCTTGCTCTTTTGTTTTGTCATTTTCCTCTGGGACCTGTGTGGCTGACCAGGCAACCTTCCAATGGATTGCACTGTAACACTGCACTAGATAGAGCTTCAGTTCTCCAGTATCACTGTGACTATCCAGGGTATACCCCTGAACTATGGCGTCGGAGCCTTATGCTCTATGGCCTGTTAGGCTGGGCACACGTTCTCCTGATGTACTGTGCTGGTTTGCTCTGGGACACTGGGCTGAGCAGAACTTGGATCCTCCCTGCAGCTAGCAGGGGCACACCCCTGGAGTGTGTCACCAGGGCCTAGAACCTGGCTGAGTGGAGTTCAGAACCTCTGCAACCCAGGTGGCTGGCAGGGACACACCCCCAGGGTGTGGTGCTGGGTCCTTGTGCCTGACTGGATGGAGTTCAGAACCTCTGCAACCCAGCTGGCTAGCAGAGATGCACTCCCAGAGCGTGGTGCCTGGGCCTTACGCCTGACTGGGTGAAGTTCAGAACCTTCAGGACCCAGGTGGCTAGGCAGAGCACACCTCCAGAGTGTGGCAGTGCTGGGACCTTGTGTCTGGCTGGGAGGAGTTCAGAGCCTCAGGAGTGTGGGTCTAGCCAGAGCACATCCCCAGTGCATGGTGCCAGGGCCTTGCTCCTGGCTGGGCAGAGTTTGCAACCTCCAGAACCTGCTGAGTGGCTAGCTGGGCCACACCCCTGAACTATGGAGCTGGGGCCTTGTGCTTTGATGGGCAGAGCTCAAATTCTCCAAGACCCATTGGCTATGCTTGTCACTACTTGATGATTGGCTCTGGGGCTCTGGGCTGGGCTGTGCTTCGTACCTCTGTGACCTGTGAGGCTGGCCAGGCATTTCCCCGATAGATTGTGTTAGGACACTGGGCTGGGCAGAGCTCTGATCAGCTCTTCAGCTAGTGAGATTGCACTCCTAGAGTGTGGCGCTGGGGCCTTACACCTGGCTGGGTGGGGATCAGAACCTCTGGGACCCAGGCAGCTAAGTGGAATGCACCCCTGGAGTGTGGCACCACAGGGACCTTGTGTCTGGCTGGGAGGAGTTCAGAGCCTCTTGGTCTATAGTGATTCTTTCCTTTCATTGTTGATATTGGTACTTTTGTTGTTATCATTGAACCTTAATTAACTTATCTTTTAAAAGGGCTATTATGTATGTTTATTGATGTTTGGTTTGTTTATTTGTTTGAGGCAGGGTCTCACTATGTAGTTAAGCCTGACCTTGAAATCACTATGTAGCCCAGGCTGACCTGATCTTACCTTTATTATTTCTGTTTCCATTTGGGTATTGTTCTTCTTCTACTACTTTAAATTGAAATTTTAAACCTTTTATTACCTGTCTTTTCCTAAGTAATTGTTTTATATGCGCATTATCTATCTTAACACTGTATTATCTATATAGCATACATTTTTTGGCATCTCAGATCATTATTCAGTTTAAAATTCTTATTTTCTCCAGATTTCTTCATTAATACCTTGATATTTATAGGTGTTTAATTTCCAAATATTTGGGAACTTTGTGTATGACTTTAATACTTTTACATATATTGAGATTTGTCTTTTGCCCAGCCTATATTTAGTTTTCATAACTTTATCATGTAAAATTGAGAGTAAAGTGATTTCTGGTACTTTTGGATATATCAGATATTGTCTGTTAATATTTTCCAAGTATTTTATAGACTGCTGATTTTTTGTTGTTTTAAATTTTTTGCTTTATCACTGATTTGTAGTTGAGAAGAATACAAATATCAAGGCACAGGAGACATTTAGAGCCCCAAACAAATGTAATAAAAATGGAACATACTCATAACATATTTAAGTTAGCAAGTCAAAAGCACAGAACTATTGGGTGTCTGTTGGGCCCCAAATCTCCTAAAATGAGTGTGTGGCAAAGGCTTAAATAAAAGAGACAAGTAAGATTGTTGGGCTCCCAATGTCCTAAAATGAGTGTATGGAAAAAGCTTAAATAAAAGAGACAGGTAATATGGTTTTTGTGAATCCAGGAAGAACGAAAGTCTCTTGGAGCTGGGATAAAGAATTCCCTGGACATCCAGTATTTATTGGATTTCAAACAAGTTTGGTGAGTGTTAGGGGCAGTGAAAGGTAAAGATGAGGGGCTGAGCAGGACCTTTTGAAACAGGATGAAAGACATTCTAAGCAGTAAATCTTGCTAATTAGGAGGACTGTGTTGTCTCTAAGGTTGGCAGTTCATTACTCTAGAGGAGGGAGTGAGCCAAATGTCCTCCCCTAAAGCCTTATCTTGCCTTCAGAGGCTGTGAATCTAGTGGTCACTGTGATCAGCAACTTAACCCTTTCATAGCGTGATTCTGAACAATTGCTCTTTTTTTATTTTTGTAATTGCAACAGTTGAAACATTATGATTTGAAGATGGATAGTACAAGGCATTATCAGGTTTAGTGCCCCCTGTAGCAGACTAGGGACAGAAATAAAAACACAAGGATATTAATATAGTCAATCCAGGGTAGAATCCAAAATGGACCTGATGGCAGTGAACTTCACCATGGCTTTGGAGGTCTCTCTTTGTGTCTGCATGTCCATGATGACACCCACAGTGATGATTCACGACCTGTTAATACACAAGCATACCTTCAGTCCCATGTTTTTAACTGTATTGGGCCATCCAACTTTTCTGTTTAGATGTCCTATTACAGGACTTGAGTCCTAGGCATGCTTCTCAGTCTGTCCTTTTGTTAATGAAGTTCCGATGGAGTGGGTTTTTGTTGTTGTTGTTGTTGTTGTTTGTCGGTATGGAGAATCAAACTCATGACCTCGCACCTGCCAAACAGATGCTCAAGCCACTGAGCCAAACTCCCAGCCCTGAGTGAATTTATTTTTGTAAGAGGATTAAAACTTTTTGTTGTAACTAAAAGTACCAAGGTCTAATTACGTTTGTGGGAGCAACTGTATGACCCCTGTTTATTTAATTGAGTTTTAAGAGATGGATATGTGTTTTTGTTTGTTTGGTTGTTTGCTTTTATAGCCTGGCCTTTAGTGAATGTCACTTCAGTCATACTTGTCTTTTGTACTGAGGGCCCAGCCCTGTCTAATTGTCTAACTTAGCTGTCTACAATATTTTACCCTCTGAGGAGCTATCCCTACCTGCAGTTAGGGGAGAAAGGGTGTAGTTTTTATCTAACTTCTTCAAACCAAGAAATACCAATGTAACAGAGTCTGCAGTTAGGGGCCTTCTCCAGAGAAGTAATC
>RJWM01012636.1:0-61262 GCA_004363535.1 Dasyprocta punctata
AAGTCTAACTAGTAACACATACTACAAAAAAATGACAAGAGCTTTCATAACAATTCCTGACTTGTAATTCATGGGAGGTATCAACCTGGAGAGAAATCTGACAAGTGAATGAGGCAGGAATCATCAGGCACTGTTCGACCCTTTAAAAACATTGAATAGTTCCTGCTAGGAAGATAATTTCCATGTAGAATAAATGAGGTAAGCCTTGAGTTGTCACTTAACACATAACTTACCATCAGCTACTTCATAGTAGAAGGAAACTTTACCAATGTAACAATGCCTTAAGGTGAAAATCTTAACATTAGTATTCAAAAAATTCAAACCGAGAAAAACCTCTCAATGGAACAAGAGTGTCAGATCTTTTAGTATGTACTCAGGCTTCTGAACACATCAGACAGTATATCCTCAAGAAAAACCTGAAAAATACGTAATCAGTTTGGCAAATCCTGTCTTCAGTCCTCACGTTAGCACATCTCATCACCCATACTGAAGAGAAACCATGGAAATGAGATGAATGTGGAAATTCACACCATGTGTAACACTGGAGAATTTGTACATGAGTGATACCTTACAGATACAAGGAGAATGGCAAAGCCTTCATGGTGAAGTCAAAGCAATTAGATCCCAACCCATACTATAGAGGAATAGTTATTAAAAAAATAACACATGTACAACAGAGACTTGTAATCCTTAAAACTCAGTAGGCATCATATTTTCTATCTTTGAGAAAACCATGCAAAGGTAGTGGGTGTGCAAAGGTTTTTATCCAAGCATCCAAACTATGGAATAGAATAGTTGAACTGGACTGCAGCCTTACAGATAAAATGAATACAGTGAGTCTTTTATCAAGTATTAATTTTGTTGTCATAAAAGAATTTTTTCTGGAGTGAAACCAGACAAATACAGTGAGCTTAGGTCATTTTTGTCAGGCACGGTGGCACCTGCATGTAACCCCAGCACTTGAGAGACTAAGGCAGGAGGATAGCAGTAAGTTTGAGGCTGGCCTGGGCCACACAGTTTCAAAAGAAACACAGAAAGTTCATTCTTAAAAGATACATCCTTAGGATTCACCAAAGAATTTGTACTGCAAGGAACTTACGGATGTAACGCTGTGGTAAATTTAACCAAATCTTAAAATGTATTCCTTTTCATGGAATTTATGAAAAATAAGTCTCTGCCCAAGGTGAAACTTGTGTTATGTATTGTGGAATACTGTAATTACAAGTTGAACAATGTTAATATATGTGTCAGAGATGCAAGCACATGTGTAAATGACCAGATACCTGCAGGTTATAAAATATTCTTTGAGGATTTTTTGGAAAGGTGACCCCTATTTGAACTTTAATCTGAACTTTGAAATGTGGTGGTGCGCTTTTGTTACAGGCTTTTCATGGTGGTGTCTCAAAGGCATCAGTAAAACGAAAGGCCTTACCTCATGAAGTGTGAACTCTCTTGTCCATGTTCCTTTAGAACAAAGACACTGCCTTTCAAAATTAAATATTGTTTCATTAAAGAGTAATTTAACCTGATGTCACTGTGCATTCCTGTAATCCCAGCTACTTGGTAGAGCGAAGCAGGAAGAGCACATTTACGCCAGCTAGGCAACGAATGAGAACCAGTGAAACTAAAAAAGGATATGGTTCAGTGGTAAAGCATTTCTGTTGCATGTGCCCTGCGTTTAATCCATATATTTGGAGCTGAGCATGATTCAGAATGTTAGTCATCTGTTATTCCATTAGTTTGCCAGAAAGATGTCAAAGAAACGCCTGTCTTGAAATTGAGGATACAAAACATGACTCAGACAAGCACAGTTTATTAGGGTTTACTTACAGAACAGACAACAGCTTATATGCTGCAGCACTCCTGAAGTTTCTCATCCCTTTTGCAAAGCTGCTGAATTTAGATGACTTTGTGGCAATCAGCAGTAAAGCAAGAGAAAAAGCTCTTGTGATTAGTTATGTGACATGTGCTCCATTACCATCTCATCTTTCTGAGGAACTCTGCTGGTCTCAGCAACCAATGTCAGCCCACAGCATTTGTGGACCTTGTGCTGCACTCTGGCACACAGGCTATGTACCTGGTAAGGGCCCATTGAACAGCTGTATAGTAACACAAGATAGAGTAGGTATCACTCCCTTTACCATTTACATCCTCAAGAATTCTCTGTATTATGAAGGCTGTGCTCTAATTACACATACATCCCTAGTATAAGTTTCTCTACCTATGAATATCAAGATCCAGGTTCTCCAGTGGCAGGTCTGTTAAATGAAGATCAAATTGATTCTCCTGTGCTTTCTGTGTATTCTTCCCTTATCCTTATAAGAGTTGCTCTAGAAGCATCATTGATTAATTATTATTTCTACTCTCTGTCAAAGTAGAATGCCAATTGTTGGTTTTACCTGGTCCCACATTGGAGGGGAAGTTGAGATGGAGAGACCATGTTATAGCCCTTTTAGCCACATTTGAGCAACAAAGGCTTAGATTAACCCATAGGTTTAACAAAACCAATAAGAGCAAAAACAAACAGACCAACAAATTTCCTTTCATAAGGTTCTTCCACACTGTTTCGTACTTAACTTTATGGTTTTGTCCTCTTCTTTTTTAAACCTGGTAGAGTAAAATCTTAACCATGTAAAACCCTTTCTTACCAAAAATATATACTAACACTCAACATCATTACATTTTTTTTCTGCCTTCTTACTGATCTGAAGCCCTGTGGTGACATAGATGTCAAAACACTGGTATTTGTCTCTTCTTTGATCTAAGAGCTGACAGATACTTACATTCCAGATACAACCAGCTGAATGACAGATTTCCAAGTAACTTCAAACAGTAAAATAGTACAAGCACAAAGCAGCCGAAGAGCAGCACAATCCTGTACTTGCAGTTAAAGAACTATGCCAAAGCTGTTCACAAGAAGTGTTAAGCATGCCAATTAGACAAAATTCAACTCACACTCGGACTCCAAAAGTTATCTGGAAAGGTATGTCAAAACAAGCTTTTCATTAGCTCCTCCTATTTTGTGAGGAAGGCTCATTCCCCTTCCATTCACCCCTGGAGACCCCAGTCAACCACAGCTTCACTCTCCACCAGGATGCAGAGCAGGCTGCATGTGTCCAGAGATTTGCTTCTGTCTGATATCCAGCTTTGTGTCCTAATTTGTTTCCTACGCAAGTTTACATTTGAACTCCAGCTTGAGCTCATGATGGCACAATCTGTACACCATCTGAACCTTCCTAGTAGTGTCCTCCCCCAGCAATGGCACTTTAAGTGATCTATCCTAATTCTGTTGTTTGTTTGGTTTTTTTTTTCTATCTGTACTTGTGTTGGGTTTGGAGCTTAGCCACTACCGCCACCATGTTCAGTACAAACACATTTACTGTCTCCACTATATACTTCAGAAACTCAGCAAGTAAGGAAACATTTTAAATCCTATCACTGCCACTCAGATACACCACTTATGCACTGCACTACCTGATTGTTTTAGATTTATTCTGCACTATTAAACCATGTAGTATCAGAAAAATTATTTTCATGTGATAAATATCACTCCAGCAATGTATGCTGATCAAAAGTTTTATCTTTAAGCTACAGTCCTTAAACACTTAAAATCCAGGGTTCATTATCACTTGCATCAAAAACCAGCAATCAGTCTGTGGATCACACTAAATTGCATTAGTAAAAGAGATTGTAAAGTACAGGACAAAGGATCACCCTAATATCCTAGCTGAATTAAGTTTCAGGAATTTTCTTGCACGTGTCTCTGGCACTGGCCCATTTCAAACCTAGAAGAACCACTTTTCCCCGGATGTTCACTTACGCAGACTGCTGATCCTCTTACTTATCTTTTGATTCTGCCTTTGATACTGAAATAAGACACAGTCACCGGTCTTCCAGTTGCCACGACTATGACTAATAAGTGAGGATTCTGACACCCACTGCTGGTGGTAGGCTGATCAGACCCGGAATATGTATTTGTGATTCTATGACCACACTTATACCAAGAACACAGTTTTCACCCCATCTGCACCATTATGCTGCAGTCTTTGGGACTGTCAAGTGTTCCTGAACATCTTTTTCTAGTTGCTACTTCCCAAAACCAATGACAAATTTCTAGTTAGTATCCCCTAAGACACCGTCATAGTCTTCGGGAAAGCCCCTTCCTTCTTCATGACCTGGAGACACGCTAGATCCCATTTAGAGGACAGCAGGAAACACTCAAGTTTGGTGTGTGGAGGAACCAGCAGCAAAACATCAATGACTCATGATCTTTTTCCTTCTCTGACAAACTCTTAGAAACAAAATTTCATTATTTTCTAAACTTAGAGCACTTGGCTACACTGTAATTTAATATATGAGCAAATACAGAGTCAGACAAAACCTGAGGGAAATTTTCCAAGAAGTTTAAAGGAAGGGTAAAACACGATGCTAGTAATTTACATTTACAAAATTCCATATCATTTGCACAAGGTGTCACAAAAAAATTATTTTGGCTATGTAGATTTGGTAGGTTTGAAAATTGTGTTTGTGAAAATTGTGCAGGCATTTTGAAATTTGTGCATTTTCAATGTTGATTCCTCCTAGCAGTGAAAAGTTAAATAGAACAATACTCATCAAAAAAGCAGTGTATAAAATAGTCCATCTGAAATAAATGAAGCACAACCAGGTTGTGAGCAGAAAAATCCTAAAGTCCTAAAATTCTTTTTTTAGTCATATTCTCCTTATGTTCCCAGTCACTACATTTTTTTTAGACATATTCTCCTTATGTCACCACATTGCACAGGCTGGCCTCAAACTCATAATCTTTTTGTCTCAGCCTCCCAGAGTATGGTAATTACAGAAATAAACCACCATGCCCACCTGATTTTAGCATTCTTTTAATTAGAGTCAGACATAAAATAAGTGAATGCTATACCATTCAATCTAATTAGAGTATCATTAGTCCACAATTCTCTATATTTTTTAAATATTTGGTTATTTGTAATTAAGAAATGTAAGATATTACCATATAAACTAATCCTTTTGTTTATTAAAGGAACTGATTCTTAATTTGGTTCCTTCTAGTCTTCTGTTTTATCTGTGATCTACCTTCACACACACACATACACACACACAGCTTCTTTTTAAGAGCACAAAGTGAAGGAGAGATTTAATAATTTATACATAGTTATAAAACCACACTTACATACTGTTTGTATTGGTACATGTTTGTAGTACATAATGATTACATTCATCATGTGGCATTGGTACGTGACATATCTTAATTCATTTTTCATGTCCTTTCCTTTGCCTCCCTCCTCCTCCCTGTCTTGCTTGGAACACTTCATATATATGTAGAGTTTTTTGGATGTCTGTACTACATGATGATCATGTTCTTACAGGGACTTGGTGCATGTACACAACACTTCATAATCCCCATCTTTTTATCTCATGTTCCTTACCCCCATCTCTGTTTCCTTCACGTATGCCAAAGATTCATCTCTGTATTTTGTATTATCTTTTATTTTGTACTTTATTTATGTTAGGTTTCTCATAGAAGAGAAAGCATGTGGTATGTAAGATCCTGTGTCTGATTTACTTCATGTAACATTATGATTGCTACAACAAATATCTGCATTCCAAATACAAGGAGTCAAGCTGCAGTGGCACGCAGACACACTGAAATGTCACCCAGGATTCGGAGACAGATTTGTTTAACATCAACACACTCTGACAGGGAATCAGTCCTCTGTAGGGAGCAACTGAAGATGAAAATCAATCACACATGTGGGAGTAGAGCAAGGCCAGTTCCAAAAACAAAGAGCACCCAAGGCAAGCCACATGAACAAGTTTTTCCAGCTCTGATAACATGAAGAGCCCTAGGCAAGCCAAGCAAACAGGTAGCTAGGCAGAAGGGTGTCACATGACATCAACCTGCTGAGTGTATAAATAAACACACGGCAGCTGTCGAGCAGTTCCGTTTCTCACATCCTAAGAGAGGGCTCCACCTGAGCCCTGACTCTTTCTGTTTCCTGACTCTTGTCTTTATTTCGCCGTCCTCTGCTGTCCTTCATGCAGAGAATTCTGAGAGCTGCACTGGATGTAGGATCCTCCCTCAAAATGTCAGGCCCTGATCCTTCATACTTTGGGGCTTATATTGCTTAAGCAAGTAGGAAGTACAGAAGCAGAGTATTTGGTGGTTATTGATTGGTTACATCATATGTTATTATTAATAATTGGCCTAAGTGAAAACTACATTATATATGTTGCAAGTATATAAGCTCAAATTCCAGGCAGGCTCGGGGTTATGAGAAGCATACAGGTTCAGGATGGGGGAAAGATCAGAGTTGCAGAAAGCAAGTGTTTGTGATAACATAAGAGTTCAGGGTAAGGTCAGTTAGATAAGGGAAGTATGCATTAGTGCAAGACAGGAACACAAATCTGCTCAAGGGAGTAGCCAATTACAAAAATTTAAGTCTAAAAAGTTAACTCTATTTTCCTCTTCAAAGTTATCTGTAATGTTAGGTAGAAAGGATATTATCAGGCCTAGAGATAGGTGACTAGGGGGTACATGAAAAACAGATGATGTTATATTTTTTCCTCTTTGTCTCCCTAATCTGCAGCCATAGATAAAATTCACACAACCGTATGGCTTCAAACTCTATATCAGGAGAATGTTACCTCTTCTGTGCATACTGGAGGTCTAGCACATGTACAATGTCCAGACCATGGGTGAGGGGTCAGGAAAATCTTCATGGTTTCAAACTAAACAGAAAACAACCACTTATAGAGTAAACAAGGACCTAGAAGGTCAGCACATCCCATTTTAACATGCAAAAGAACAACAACCTGGGCCGTGGGTTTAGCTCAGTGGATTAAGCGCCTGCCTGGCAGGTGCAAGGTTGTGAGTTTGATCCCCGGTACAAAAAAAAAAAAAAAAAAAAAAAAAAAAAAAAAAAAAAAAAAAAAAAAACAAAGAAAAAAAACCTGTGAGGTAGGAAAGGGTATTCCTTGAGATACCCAGTTAACCATATTTATATATTTTGAGACTTCATTCAGTACAACTGCCATCTTGCTGATTCCCCACCTTCATTCTTGTAGGTGTATGTTACGGTTTATACATTGTGTCAACTTGAGAAGTCTAGAAGCTTAAATAAGTAAGGCAGCAGCTCTACATCCTGGTGTATAGAGCACAAGCAGTTACCTGTTCGTTGTGTCAATTTGAGAAGGTCAGAAGTTTAACTAAGAGAGTCAGAGGTCTTACTTTGTAAACATCCTCATCCTGTGCAAAAGAAGGCAAAGAGATTTGTGAATGCTACACCCACCCTGGTTGGGGGTGTCCGGTGTACAATATAAGGGAGGAGAAGAGGCTTGCTCTTGCCCCTTTTACTCTGGCTGCTTTTGCTCGGCTGCTGACTTAAAGTGTTGCCCCTATGCCATGCCACCTTGCCTTGGAGGCAGCTGATTATGGACTGACACCTCCAAAAACTGTAAGCTAAATAAACCTTTCCTTCCTTAATTTTGTGTGTCAGGTGCTTTGTCTCAGCAACGAGGGAAAAGTAACCAAGACAGTCTATTTTCTCTCTCTCTCTCTCTCTCTTCCCTCTCTCTCTCTCTCTCTCTCTCTCTCTCTCTCTCCTGCCCTCTGTCTGAAAATTTACCATCTTGCACCAAACTCTACTTACACTCTATATAATGTCGTACATGTCTTGTCTCAAATCTTTCATCAAAGATACAGGAGACTCAAGCTGTACTGTCAGTTCCTTGTGGTGTTAGGACCTGATTTCCTGGTAATAGTAAAATTTTAAATCTAATATACATAAAATTTGTTTTACACTCTTGTTTTAATTACTTTTCTCATTGCTGAGACAAAATACACTGAAAGTTAAAGGAGGAAAGGTTTATTTAATTCACAGTTTGTAGATGTTTCAGTCCATAATTGGCTCCAAGGTAGCATTACAGAGGAGAAACAGTTCATAGTGGGCAGAAGTTAGCACAGCAACAAGGGATGACCACAACTCCTATCTCCCTGCCTTGGGGTTGGGAATCAGACACTGGGAGCATAAAGTAAATGAGAAAGTACAAACAGTTCCAGTAACAGCAAACTGACAGCCCTGACTTGAGGGAAAAATCCATGCTTTCTGGTTCAAGAATTTGCACAAGCTAGCTTCAGAGAACAGATTCACTCTATCATTCAAAAAGCTGTGAGTTTTTATACAACAGAGTACTACTCAGTCATAAAGAAGGATAAACTTGAAATTTTTATAGGTAAATGAATGCAACTCAAGACCATACTGTTTCGTGAAATAAATCAGACTCACATGTGTAAACATCACATTGTCTCCCTGATGTGAGAAGTTGAAAGAGTAAATAAGGTCTAACATGTACAATAGGTATTATGAAATGGGAAATTATTCAAAAGGAGAAAGGAACTAGGATGGGAAAAAGGGAAAAGGGAGAAATAAATGCAAGTTAGTTATACTATTAGTGTCTCTTACTTCATAGAAAAAGAAGGTTTGCACTAATATTGATTGGAGAAATTTTTATGCCCATATCTTGTACTTTGAGTAACCACTTTAAAGATAATTATACGCAATGTATTAACTATTGTTATTTTCCAATCATCTTGTCATGAAATTTTGTTTTACCTTTTTTCCATAAAACATTTTTTAAAAGGCTCCAAGCGCTTTAACCAGGAGCTGTCTATTTTTATGCACCAAACTACTTGGGAAATCTGAAAACCCAGAACAATCACAGCTCAGGATACCGAGTCACCCACAACACAAACCTCTGAGAGGCTTATGCAGCAGAGGGCTCAGGATGTGATTGGGACAGAGCAGGGCACAGCAGTCAGCAGTCTCACCCGCCACATGAGATGAATACAAACTTCTCAGATGAAGAAATACAAATGGCAAATAAGTACATGAAAAATTATTCAACATCACTGGCCATTCAAGAAATGCAAATTAAAACAGTACTGAGATACCGTCTCACTCCAGAACAAATATCTATCATCAAGAACTCAATCAGTAACAAATGCTGGAGGGACTTTGGGGAAAAGGGAACACTTTTCCACTGTCGGTGGGACTGTAGACTGATACAACCACTCTGGAAATCAGTGTGCAGATTCCTCAGAAAACTATCATTGGAGGTCCCACTTGACCCAGCTATTTCACTTCTAGCTATTTCCCCAGAAGAATAAAAACATGACATCACAACAATGTGTGTGCACCCATGTTTATAGCAGCATGATTTGTAATAGATGAATCTTGGAAACAACTCAAATGTCCATGAAACAAGGAATGGATAAAAAAAGATGTGGTATTTGTACTCAGCAATAAAGAAGAATAAATTCCAGGCTTTTATAGGCAAATGAATGGAACTTTTTTTTTTTTTTTTTTTGGTACTGGGGATCGAACTCACGACCTCGCACTTGCCAGGCAGGCGCTTGTGCCACTGAGCTAAATCCCCAGCCCCGACAACTTGAAACTATACTCATAAGTGAAATAAGTCAAACACGCATGTGTGAACATCGTATTGTCTCCCTAATGGAAAAAACTAAAAGAATAAATAAGATCCAAAATGTATAATAGATATTGTGAAAGTGAAAGGGAAAGAAACTGCTCCAGAACAACTGGAATGTGGGAAAGGAGAAAAGAGAAGGGATAAGAATATATATATATATATATATATATATATATATATATATATATAGAGAGAGAGAGAGAGAGAGAGAGAGAGAGATGGTACAATAACTATGCTACTAATCTCCATTAGTTCATTAAAAAGAACTGTTTGTGCTTACATAGTTTGATCAATTTCTCATCTTTATATTGTAATCTGAGTACTTTTAAGATAACAATATGCAACATATTAACCATTGTTTTGTTTATTTGTTTGTTTGTTTTGGTACCAAGGATCGGACTCAGGACTTAGCGCTTGCCAGGCAGGTACTGTGCCACTGAGCTATACCCCCAGCACTATGTTAACCATTGTTAATCTCCTATGATCTTGTTTTGAAGTTCTGTATCATCATTTGTATTTTTTATTTTTAAAATAAATAATAAAACAAGATTAATTTTCATTCAGTTGTGTAAATGAGGCCAACAATTTCAGATATAAATTATGATATCATATTTGTCCTTTTTCTTCATTAGACAAACTTCTAAGATACTTTGATTCTCTTTTCTGCTGAATATTCAAAATGGTACCACTTACTGATCTAATTATTACAAAAAGTATACGTGTTTGGGGGTAGAGTTCAGGGAAGCCTGGAATCCAGAGAGCAACACAAACCCTTCTGCGAGTCTCTCATAGATGACACCTCCTTTAATCCTCACAAGTAGTTATAATTTCATGTGTTCTTGGTAATAGAAATTCTGAGTGGGATAGGATAGGATCTCAATGTAGTTTGGGTTTGCATTTCCATGATGGATAGATTGTGAACATTGTTTTTGTGTATGTATTAGCAATTTGTTACATCTTTTGAGATGTGCTGGTTCAGTTCACTTGCTCATCTATTGATTGGGTTGTTTCATTCTTTTTTTTCAAATGATTTATATATTCTGGATATGAGTTCTGTGTTGGAAGAGTAGCTGCCAAGATTTTCTCCATTCTATTGGCTGTTTCTACATTCTGATAATTTTTTATTGTTATGTAGATGCTTTTTACTATGATATAGACACCTTTCTTAATTTTTTCTGTTTTTAGAGAGACTGGAGACTTATGAGCGTGCTCTTGACCTATGTGTATGACTCCAAGTGATTACGCTTTATTATCTTCTAGCAGTTTGAAACTTAAGTCTGAAATTTTGTTATTTTATGCATCTTCAGTTAATTTTTGTACTGGGTAAAGACTGATCTTTTTTGCTCATTTGCAAGTGAATATTCAGCTTTCCCAGCATCACTTGTTAAAGAGGCTATTTTTTTTTTCAAAATTTGTGGTTGGCCTCTTGCTCAAAAATTAGAAAGTTGTTATGGTTTAGATTCTGAGTGTTGCCCCAAAACCTCGTGCTCTCAAAGGGAAGATTTTTGGAACATGAATCAGATTTCTACTTCCTTATTCCTCACCTTTGGAATTGGAATGTTTACCCTGAACCATGGTAGATTAGAAGCATTCAAGTTTCTTTTCAGTTTTTACAGGGGATCACAGCTATGTGTTTGCCTTGCATCTCAGAGGATACTTTTGGACTTGAACTTTTTAGAAATGCTGAAAAGTGTCAAGGCTTTGATAACTGTTAGGGAGTAAATGCATTTTGTATGAACAGATGTGCATGTGTCTTTGGGGGACCAGTGGTAAAACGGTCCCCCAAAGCCTCAGGCACTCAGAGGTGATGATTTTGCAATGTGGTTAGATCGTGTTGGTGCCATACTCATTAGTGGACTGATACAGCAATGAGTTTATAGCTAAATGCACTGTTAGGTTGGAGCTTGTCAGAAGTGAAAGGTCACTGGAGATGTGATCTGGAAGGGTCTATCTCTCTTCCTAGCTCCTTGCTTCATTCTTTCCTTCCTATAGTATTCCTCTGTTAAGACCTTTCACCATGGCTCCCTGCTTTGGAACCAGTTGAGGGACTCAAAACATAAGCCAAAATAAACCTCTCTTCCTTTAAATTGTGGGTGTTGGGCATTGTGTCCCTGTGAGGAGAAACTGAAAGAGAATAACTATAGTTGTGTATGTTTATTTCTTGGATCTCTAGGCTATCCCATTGGTTCATGACTGTTTTTTGTCAGTACCGTGTTCTGTGTGTGTGTGTGTGTGTGTCTGTGTGTCTGTGTGTTTACAGTGGTTGTGTAGTGTATACTGAAGTAAGGTATTACAGTGCCTTCAGCACTGACTGTTTTCCTCAGAACTGCTTTGGCTATTCTGTTTGTGTTTTCATATGAGTTTTAAGATTTGTTTTTCTTTGAGACAGGGTCTTACTATGCAGTTCAGGCTGACTTGGACCCACTAGGTAGCCCAGGCTGGCCTGGAGTTTACTGAAATCCTCCAGCCTCATGAGATTTGTTTTTTTTTAAGACTGTTGGTATGTTGATGGAGATTGTATTTACTTCCATACATTTCTTTCATAATATGCTCATTTAAAAAATATCATATGTGGTGATCCATGGAACATGGGAGATCTTTCCAACGTCTAGCCACCATTCAAAAACAACAAAATACTTATCCTAAAATTCAGTGTCTTTGCTCCTTCAGGAAACAGGATATCATTACCATCTAGTGAAGTGGGCCCTTTCATCTGCTTGATTCCTCCTGAGACTAACATTGTGATAAAAAGGATGTAATCAAAATATAACATCACATTTCAAATCAGGATGAAAGGTGTTAAAATTGAGGTAGATTTTTCAAAAACTCCCAAATAGTAAGTATTTCTTAAAATGTCATTTTAAAGTGTTTTTTAACATTTGGTTCTCCCTAGAATGACTTTTCTCATGTGTAGTCCATTGTAGTATCATGTGTAGTATAATTTACCCTTCAAAACTCCTGCTTTACTCCCCTGGTGCATAGCCTCCAGATGTATGGCAAATGCAAAACTAAAGAAATAGCTGAGAGCCCTAGAAAGGCAGATTTCGACACAGACCCGTGCACTTTCCTGGGGCCCTAAAGGCCAGTATTTTCCCATTCCATGAGATGTTCTTCCAGGTCATGAAATGGCAATGGAACTTGGCAGAGACTGGGTACTACCAGTGGAAAGGCCTCAAATCTGATCTATGTGTACTGAGAACTGAATACAGAACAAGAGAACAAGGAAGAAAGAAGACCACTTACAAAAATCCCAAGGTCAAAGTACTGAAGAGGCCTTGGGGGCAGATGATATGAAGCCATTTAAAAGAGTATGCTTTGGTCCTTGCATGAGACGCAAAACCATGCGAGGCTGGCGGATGATTTATAAAAGCCAGGAGAGCAGAGAAACAGGGGAAAAACTTTTCTTTTCAGAGCTCATTAAAAAAACTTTTGTTTGCTCAGAGACATCTCACATTTTGGAAGTTTCCTTCACTATTTATACATGTGGCTTCCTCTCCACCCATCTGAGCTCTGGTCCATAATTACATCTTTCATATATTCACATGCATTTGTTTTTTGATTATTTTGCTTTGTTTTGTGCTATTTTTGCCTTCCTCTCCACAACCTGGCATTCTTTCTCTTGCTCCAAAATACAGACAATATTCAAGTCATAAATAGATTCTTATTTATAAAATGAAGAAATACGATGTGCTGTGGCTTTTCCAGAATAATATCCCAGCTTTTTTTCAGCTAAAGGAGAACATTATGGAATGGGTTCAAAAAACATCTCCCAAATTTATCCACTGACTGTCTCTATCTGAATGCTTTGGAATATTTCAAACAGAAAGATATCTAGTTCTCTTCCAAGAATGACTAGATCAATTATACAGAGATGAAACCAAATGCAGAATTGGATTCTATTTAAAGATTGTTATAAATTCTTCTACTTATTCAACTACTGGAATAAATATGAACCTAGTTTGAATTAGGAAACACAGTAACGAGAAATTGGAGGGTTGAAAGTCACAATGTCTGTTATGAAACTTTTGATTTCTGAGACAACACGATTTCAGAGTCTTCAATCTCTAGAAAGGTAGTGGCTGCCAAGACACGCTCCAGGGCACAGGAGGAAGTCATGATCACACAGGGAAACTCAGGTTGTATCTGAGCTAAAGCACTACTGGTGGATCAAAGATCCAGCTGTGACACTTGTGACTCAGGAGGCAGGTGAATAGTGGGGGTAATGAAAATCCTACTCTGTGAGCTTACCAGAGGTAAAATTATCTTCCTGCAGGCCTCTCTCACTGCTAAAGCATGCCAAACACTATGTAATGGTTCAGATCCACTCTGCCTGTCTGCATCCATCACACCATCAGGCAAAGCAGGATTCCTCTTATTTTTTTTTTCAGAGTTTGCCAGGTATTTGTACACATCAACACATGATCTTGAAGTACAACTTCTTTATCTTGGTATGAAGACAGTCTATGGTACATCTAGATGTGCCTGTACATTTCTTGACACCCAACAGTACAAGACCATGGCCAACCATGTTTCCTTGTATGATCCTTGTCACCGGCTCACGGTGACATACAATTTTAGAAAACGAAGGGCACAATTTTCTTTTCAAGATTGAGTTCGCAGTCTTCCCAGGCCATGCCACCGATTTTAAATTAAATCGCCCCAATTAATTTTAATAACAAGAACTGCCCAGCATCGACCCCAGGCGGCCTCCTTAAAGGAGATCCCGGGTCCACACTGCGGAGTGGACCCAGCGTCCCTAAGAGGTCAGACCCACAACAAGAAAAGCGGCACCGTGGGAACCGGACGCGGAGAGCTCGGGCCGCGCCCCGGGCCCGCCCACCGTTCGCGTTTCCCCGCCCACCGCTAGCGTCACCCCGCCCACTGCTAGCGTTTTCCCGCCCACCGCTAACGTCTCCCCGCCCAGTCGGTGCTTCTCGGCTGCGCGCGCAGTTTCCTGCAGCCCCGGAAGTGCGTCCCGTGTAGTGAAGATTACAATGCAAGGCTTGGGTTTCCCTCTCTCCGAGTTGTCTGCGCTCCGCGGTTCCCTGCGTCTCCGTGGTCCCCTGCGCCTCCGTGTCAGGACCTGGGTCCCTAGGGATCTTCAAGGACCTGACACGACCCGTCCGGCCCTCTGCACCCCAGTAAATTTGGGCTGCGCCGCGAGCCCTGTGGGGCGGAGGCGCTCGAGGCCGGTCCTGCCCGTCCCGCCCGGGCCGCGGACGCCTCCCCCGCGTCCGCCTCGCCCGCTGCCCTCTCCGCGGCCGGTGCCGTCCTCACCGCCACGGGACCCGGCCTCGCCTGCACCTCCCTTCCCGGGGCCTCGTCGTCCCCCAGGCCTCCCCTCGAAGTCTCCCCGCCGGGCAGGGGGAGGTGACCTGGACCGGTCCTGTGACTTCAGGGTTCTTGCGTCCCTAATTCCACCCCAGGAGGGAATGTGCTCCTCCAGAGGCGGCTTCTCATCCATCCCCTCCCTGTGAGAAATGGGAAGAGAGGCAGGAGAAATGTAGACGTCTGTATGGCTCCAAAGGGAGAGCAGAACCAGAAGGTGGGAGGAGGGCTGGGTTTGCCTCCCTGGGCGGTGCTCAGCCCTGGCTTCCCATTGGAGTGCTGGGGTGTCGTGCAAATAAGTCTCCTATGGCTCCTTGCCAGAGAGTCTCAGTCCCATGGTCAGCCTGGTACTCGACCTTACTAATGTTTAAAGCTGATTCTATTCTGTGCACAGCACTGGCCACCCAGACTGCTTGCTTGCTTGCTTGCTTTTTTCCAAATGCATTTTGTTTCAAGGAGAAAAGCAAAAAAGGAAAAAAAGAAAAATAAAGCAATTTCAAAGCACATCAATCGGGGGCAACAATGGTACATACATTGCACAGTGTCATCCCCGAATCATAATGCATTTATTTCTGAGATTAACTTGTGACCTGCGCGGGACTAAGAGGGTAGTGGTGTGCGTGGGTCTGGTCGGGGCTGGGACTATGTCCTGAAGGAGAAGTCCCTGCAGCCTGGCTCCACTGGTTGGGCTTCCTATAGGGTCACTGCGTCCCCACCTCCGTGCAGTGGGCAGCAGAGGACCCATCTTTCCACACTGTGAGGTTCCATAGGTGTGTGTGGCTGTGCTACCAGAAGGGGATGTGTAGTTCCCTCTGAGCCTTAAACTGTTATGTTTTTGACATTCAGGATTAACCTTTGAATATTCGTATTACGTAAGGAAGAATCCTGGAAGAGGAATAGGAAAGAAAAGTAGTCGAAAATGGCTGTTACTGAGGTAAAGTGATGGGCTGTCATTTGCTTGTTCTGTATCTCCTTTGTGAAGTGCTGGACACACAGGACAGCTAATTTCGTGTAATCCTGTCGCCTGCTGTGTGTCCTTACACTCCCCTGGGCCTCCCTCAGCCGCATCACTAGGAGTCCATCTCACAGGGACCTGTGACATGGCTCATGTGACGAAGCTCCGTTGGTCGTAGTTTATGAAGTACTTGTTATTTTTGTTGATCTTTTTAGAAGTTAATGTTTTGTTGATTAATGTTTGTTGTGTCATTTGTCTTTTTATTTTTTTATTTTTTTGGTACCACGCATCACAGTCATGACCTTGCACTTGCCAAGCAAGCACTTGTGCCACTGAGCTAAACCCCCGGCCTGTTGTGTCATTTATCTCTACTCTGCTACTGATTTTTTTCTTTCTTTTCTTGTATTATTTTATTTTCTTCTTCTTTGACTGAGGTATAGTTAATTGGTTTGATGTCCTTTGTTTTGGACATAAAAGTTTTACTAGCTTAAACATCTTATCGTTGCTTTTACTGTATTCTGTAAGTTTTGCCATATTTGTTTTCTGTGGCATCTGGCAGCAGCTCTAGATGTCCCCAGCAGAAGGAACTGAGAGGATAGGAAAATAAAGACACCCCTTTACTCAGCAGCCTATTGCTTGGATTGTCTTGTGGCTTGGTGTTCTCTGGGCTGGCGCAGCGTGTTCACGTGGCTCACCTCGGGCACTCTGTTCTTTGAAGGCCTTGCTCTGGCTCATTTGTGATGGATCTCCAACTTCAGCCTCTCCCAACAGTTTTCATTTTACTTTAACTACAGATGTTTTCTGAAGTCTTTTCTCACTTTTACCTGGTAGTTATTTGAGAGTGAGTTAATTTTCATATATTTCTAGTATTTTGTATCTTTTCAGCTGTTGATTTTTCCATTCATTCCATATTGCATAATTAGAAATTAGAATAATTAGAAAATTAGAATGACTTGAAGTTTCTTAAACTCATTAAAGATTTCTTTTAATCTAATCTGTGGTATATCTTCCATCATTTCAATTTCGTAGTCTCTCTTTAGTAATTCTTGGGCTGCACAGGCTACTGCACATTTGTAATCACATCTACTTTGGAGACCAAGACAAAAAGATCCCAAGTTTGAGGTAAGCCTGGGGATATGAGGAAGAAACTATCCCCCCAAAAATAAATAATTCAAAGAAAAAGTAATTCTTGTAGTGAAGGTTTAGTGGTAAAGAACTCCCTTAATTTTTGTCTGGCTATTCTCAAGTTCTCCATTTTTAAAGCTAGTTTTGCCTGACATAGTATTGTTAACTTAAAGTGTTTTCCATCAGTGTGTGAAGGTACCATCCACTAGTTGTAGCTGGCAAAGTTCCTGCTGAGAGACCTCCTCACACTCCTAGGATGTATTCCCAGGTGGGAAGTCACTTTTCTCTTGCTTTTGTCATGATTCTTTTTTTATCAATGGTTCCAATATGATGTGTTTTGGTGTAAGTCTCTCAGATTTGTTCTAGTTGGATTTCTCTAAGGTGCTTGAATTCATATGTTCTTCTTTCTCATATTTAAGAAATTTAAGTCTATATTAATTTCAGGTAAGCTCTATAGCCTTTTTACTCTTCCTTTTCTGAGAGTCATATAATGGTCTCCTTGTATCAGTCTCTTAAGAACTTGTGCTTTCTTCATTCTTTTTTTTTTACGAAGTTTATTGGTACAATGTAGATGTACATACTTATCACACTCATCATTGAGAATTTGTACCTGTACATGGTATATCTTGAGTCATCTCTTTTTCCCATTCCACTCCCCTCCCTCCAACCCCTTTTCCCCTCCTTATTTATAAAATTTTGTTTCCATTTTATCCTTCCTTTTCTCATTTTTTTCTTTTCCCTTTCTTTCTTTTCGCCTCCCCTGCCCTAGTTCCCCTTTCCTTTTGAACAGTTTCTATGTATTTCACAATATCTGTTACAACTTTTGATTTTTCTTTACACTTTCAATCTCTCACACCAGAGAGAATGCTAAATTTACAGGTGTGTCTGATTTAATTCATTAAAAAGCATGGTCTCAGGGTCCATCTATTTAGCTACAAATGCTTCAAGTTTATCCTTTTTCATGTGTGAATAGCATTTCATTGTATAAAAAACCTGAATCTTTTTTGTCCATTCCTTGGTTGATGGGCATTTGGGTTATTTCCAATATTTAGCTATTGAAAACTATGCTTCTCTAAAGGTGGGAACACATATAACACTGTGGTATGCTGCTTTAAATTCTATTGGGAAGGCTGGACATGGTAAGCACACCTGTAGTCTCTGCAATTGAGAGGCTGATGCAAAATTATTGCTGTGAGTTTGAGGCTAACCTGGGCTACAAAGTGAGTTCAAGGTCAGCCTAAACTAAATTAGTGAAACCCTATCTTAAAAAGACAAAAAAATTGTTTTTGGGAAAAATATCAAGAAGGAAAATATCTAGATCAAATGTACTAGTTTTTTGAGGAATCTTCATACTGATTTCCACAGTGGTTGTACCAGTCTACACTCCAACAGTGAAGAAAGGTTCCTTTTCCCCACAGCCCTGCCAGCATTTGTTATTAGTTGATTTCTTGATAATAGTCCTTCTCTATGGAATGAGATGGAATCTCAGTATTGTTTTAATTTGCCTCTCTTGAATAATCAGTGATGATTAACATTTTTACTTTTATTTATTTGCGGTTTCCACTTCATCTGAGAAGTATGTATTCATCTCAGATGCCCATTTTTGAGTTGGGTCTTTAAATTTGGGAGGCTGAATTTTTTCAAGTAATTATGTTATAGATATTAGTCCTATGTCTGGGAAGCAACTGGCTAACATTTTTTTCCCATTCTTTGGGTTGTATTTTCAGTCTGTTGGTTTATTTCTTGTGATATTCAAGAGCTTCTTAATAAAATAAGATCCCAGTTTTGATTCTTTCTAGTGTTTCACATGTGCTTGGGGCTTTGTTCATGAAGTCTTTGCCTCCATGTATGCCATCAAGTGTTCTATCCTATCTTCCAGGAGATTTAGTGTTTCTATTTTAATATTTAGATCTTTGATCTATTTTCATTTTACTTTACTGCATGGACATGGATCTAGTTTTAGTCTGGCATGTGGAAAGCCAGTTTTTCTATCACCATTTTTTGAAGAGGCTTCCTTCCAGTGAATATGTTTGACCCCTCTCTTAGAAATGAGATGACTGAGTGTATCTGGAGTTTTTTTCTACATCTTCTAATCTGTTCAATTTATCCTCAGGTCTGTTTTTTTGCCACTACCATTCTGTTTTTATCCCAGTTGCTCTGTAGTATAGTTTCAAGTCAAGGATTGTGATGCCACCTGCCTAGCCTTTGTTGCCGAGAATTATTTTTGCTATTCTAGGTCTCTTTTGGTTCAAAATGAATTTTAGAAATGTTTTCTCTAGTTCTGTGAGATATGTTAATGGAATTTCGCTCAAGATTGCATTAAGTCTCTTTAACAATTTTTGGAGTATGGCCATTTTCACTCTACTGGTTCTTCCCACCTATGAACAAGGGATAACTTTGCATTTTCTGAAACCCTCTTCAGTGTCATTTTTTCAAGTATTGTAGTTCTAAATGTAGGATTTTTTACTTCTTTTATTAGACTGATTCCTAAGTACTTAGTTTTTTAAATGCAGTTATGAGAGGTGTTATTTCCCGAGGTTCTCTCTCAGTGAATTTGTTAGTCACGTACAGGATGGCTATTGATTTTTGAGCAAAGACTTTGTATCTAGCTATATGCGACTCAATTTGATTATTACATCCAGAAGTGTTTTGGTGGAGTTTTTGGAATCTTCTGTTTAGAGTATCATGTCATGTACAAATAGTGATAATTTAACTTCTTTCTTTCCTACTTTTTCCTTTTATTTCCTTCTTTTGTGTAATTTCTCTGGCTAATGTTTCCAGAACTGTATTGAATAGGAAGGAGTGATAGTGGACATCTTTGCCTTGTTCCTGATTTTAGAGTGAAAGCTTTCAGTTTTTGACAGTTTAGTATGATACTGACTGTAGGTTTGTCATAGATGGCTTTTATCAGATTGAGATTAACACCATCTGTTCCAATTTTCTGTGGGGTTTTTAATTATGAATGGTGTTGGACTCTGGGTGGTCCCAGCACCTGCTTCTCTTCAGAATTCCCCATCTGCTGTTCAACTGCCAAGACAGGAGTCAGTGGTGACTGGACAGCTCTTCCCACATTCCATTCCAGGAAGTTGGCATTGAAATGAGCCTGGAGCTGTGGAGTTCCAAGCCCTGAGTCTCTGAAATAAAATGATGACCCCACCCTTTCCCTGCTGCTCCTCTGAGAAACTGCATGCTCTGCACCACTCTAGCACACTCACTGCTGCCTCTGGGGGACCTCTCAGGAGACAGCATCTCATGTTCTCACTGCTGCCTCCAACTGAAGAAGACTCTCTGGATCCAGATGAGGTCTCCATTTTACAATGAGCAGCAAAATTATTTTTTCTGCTTCCCCACCAGGTGAGCTGCCTATTTGCTTTTTGCCACTCCACACAGTCTCTGGTCTGTGGCAATGAGCTCTTTCTTCTGTAGCAATGGATCTTCTTTTCTTTTTTTTTTTTTTTTGTCTTTTTGAAACAGCATCTCACTATGCAGTTCAGGCTGTTCTTGAGCTCCCTTTGTAGCCCAGGCTAGTCTCAAACTTGCATGTATCCTCCTGCCTTCATCTCCAGAGTGCTGTGATTACAGGCACGTGCCATGATGCCCAGCTCTGAATCCTATTTTCTTCTTATGTGCCATTTCCCTCATGGTTTCTGTGTGCCTGCCCTCCACTCACTTTGGTTCCTCTCCAGAACCAAAGCTATTTATTTGTTTTCCAAATTCTCAGCACTTTGTCCTGGAGAAGCTGAGTCGCTTTCACTCACCACACGGCAATTTGTCTCTCTCTCTTCATTTTATTTTCCTGCAAGGCTTCCATGAAGTATTCCAACCTGTTAGGTGTTCTCTGAGTTCCTCCTAAGGGCAGTTGGGTTGCTGTGTTGTTATTAACTCTTTGTTTCCATGAGGGAGGTTACATCTGGAGTTTCTTGCTCTTGTGTCTTGCTGACATGAGTCCTTCAAAACAGTTGCATAATTTCTTTTCATGAATCAAGAAGTGTCTTTTAACTAAGTACCATAGCATGATTGTTAATAGAAATTTAAGGTATTGCATGGATACATCTCATGTACGTGTGCATTTATTGAGAGCTACTAATGAAGGACGATTATTTTCTGCTATTAGTTCCTACACTTAAGTAAAATTATTTTTCCATATTTATAGTGATATTACCTGTTAGTTCTTAAGAAATTCAGCTCTTTTCTGTTTTCTCTGTCCTCTCGTTTTTCACCTTTTGCCTCTTTACTGATCCCTGTTCAGGCATCTTATGCAGCAGTGACAGGTGGGCGACAGACCTGCTCCCTTTTCTCCTTCATAAGGAGGAAGCAAATCCAGTGCTTACTGCCAATCATGATGTTCAGTGAAATATGCTTGGTAAATACCAGAATTACTGGTTTTAGAATTTCCAGTTATGTTTTTGGCCTACTTTTTAATTTTTCAGTAAATCTCATTATGTTCTTCTGTCACACATAGTTTTTTCTCTGTTAGGCTGTTAAATTATTTGTATTATTCAAAAAATGTCTGGGCTGGGGATGTAGCTCACAGATAACATGCTTGTCTGGTATGCAGGAAGCCCTGGGTTTGATCCCAGCACCATACATTTTCAAAAAACTCCAGTCTTACAGTGTATTAAACTAGTAAATGTCGTTTGAGTTTTGGTAATGCCTAAATATCTGAATTTAAATGGATAAGGTTGTAAATGTATTTTTAGAATGAACATTCCATATATTGGGGTTTAAGTTCCATTGTTTAAGTTTTTGTGTTGTATTGTTTTAAACATCCTAGTAAACAATAGTGTTTTATATTCCAAAGTATGGTTTTCACATTTTCATCATCCATACATGCTGAAAAACGTGTTAATTAAAAAAAATCACTCAGTACGCATGCAGGCCACCATCCGAACTCTCCTGCAGTTAACCAGCATGGGAGGGCAGAAGCAGCCAGCCCAGCCCCTGCATGTACCCAGGCTGACATCAGGATTCCCTGGTGAGTAACCAGTGCAAGCCAGGAGAACCAGGCACCCATGCCTTGGAGAAGCCACAAGTGTCTAGAGAAGCGCGCCTCACACCCCACTGCCTCCTGGGGAACCTGGGTTAGGAGAAACGCAGGTTCCTGACTCATCCCCCTACACAGTGGATTGGTAGCCAATGTAGAAAGCACCTGGGACCCCACAACCTGCTCGTCTGGAGGAACCCAGGAAAATGTCGAGACAAAGTAGCAAAAGGCAATCTCTGGCCTCCAGTCCAAACAGAACAAGTCCAGGAGACATGGAGGAAAATGGAAGTCACATGCCTGAAATTTCTGGGATGATGGCTACTGAAGTAAACTACTTCATGAGGCTGTAAAAGAAATCAGCTCAGAAATAGTATCTCAAGTAAAAGACAAACATAACAAAAGGGTTGCTGAGTGTATCTAAAGAAGAGGTAGATAAAGAAAAAGGAGCATAGGAGAATGAGGGAAACCTTGAGTGAACAATATAGACAAGAATTGGAATGCATGAAACAGACTCAGAGATATCCATGAAATTAAAAACTCCATTGAAAGCTGGCAAAACTACTTGAAAGAAACTGAAGATAGACTTTCAGACCTTGAAGACAGAATGGCAGCTAGCAATCACAAAAGGAAAAATCTCATTAAAAATAAGGAACCTGGAAATAATTCAATGGCTGCAAGACAATGCAAAGAAAAATAATTTAAGAATGGTAGATGTCAGTGAAAAAGCAGGCATCAACACAAATGACATAAAGAGACTATTTACAGAAGTAATAGCTGAGAACTTCCCAAGCGTGGGAAAAGGACCTGACATACAGATAAGTGAGGCCTATGGAACTCTAGCTAGCCATAACCAAAATAAATCTACACACAGACATAATAATCAAGATCCCAGAAATTCAGAGCAAGAACAGAATATTAAAGGTTGTTAGAGAAAAAAAAAACATCACCTATAAAGGAAAACTCATGAGAATCACATACTTTTAAACACAAACCATCAAGTTAAGAACTTGGAGTCAAGTATTTCAAGTCCTGAAATAACACAACTTCCAACCCAGATTGATGTACCCTGCAAAAGCTATCTTTCAAAATTGATGGAGAAATAAGATACTTCCATAACAAAGAACTGCTGAAGAAATTCATGACCACCAAACCAACCCTACAAAGAGTACTGAAGGATATTCTAGAGGGAGAGAAAAATGACCGTGGTCACAAGAACAGCAGCCCAGTGGGATCACTGAGCAAGGCAGACCGTTGAATGGAGGAGAAAAGAAGGGAGCCAATGGCAGGGAAAAGGCATGGCAGAAATGAACCAGTGCATGTTGACTGTAACTATTAATGTAAATGGCCTCAGCTCACCAATAAAAACAAACATAGGCAGAGTGAACCAAGAAACAAGATCCATCAATATGCAACATACAAGAAACACATTAACTTGAAAGGAAATTCATAGATTGAAAGTCAAAGGAGAGAAAACAGTGCACCATGTGACAGGGAACCACAAGAAAAGCAGGGGTAGCTAGCCCATCAACACAGACTGGATAAGAGTTATGGCACTTCTATACAATAGAAGGCTACTCAGCTATAAAGAAGGATAATCACTAGGCTTGTGTAAGTAAATGAATGCAACTTGTGATCATGCTCTTGGATGAAATGGTTTGGACTCACATAGGTGAACATCATGTTGTCTCCCTAGTATAAAAAACTAAAGAAGTTAGTGGGATCCAAAATGTACAGTAGATATTGTGAAAGTGAAAGGGGAGGGAATGTCTAAAAAGGGAAGGTGGTAGCCATTGTTAATTCCTTATTAAAGTCTTGTATCATTTTCATTGTTTTTATTGGTCTTATTCTGTTGGTTTGATTTTATTATATCTGATGGCATGGGTAACTATTTTGAAGATAATGAGGCATTATGGTAGCCATTGATGATTTCCTATTGTTTTGAAATCCTGTATCACTTTCACCATTTTGTTTTGACTGGGTTTTCTTGTGTTTTGTTTGATTTGATTTTAATATGTCTGATGGTATGGACAGCTATTTTAAAGATAACAAGAGGCATTATGGCAACCATTGTTGATTCCCTATTATCTTGTTTTAAAGTTCTGTATCACTTTCACTGTTTTGTTTTGATTGGCTTTATTCTGTTTTATTTTGTGTGGGTTTATTCTCTTAAAAAATCACTCAGAAGAATGTTTGAGAGAGACTCCTGTTTGCTAATTTAAATGTAATGTGTGTGCATGAGTATGTGGATATGCGGTTCCATGTTTTTTATCAAGCTCACATTATTATTTTAAGTGTTTCATTTATTTAATATTTTTTCAGTGTTAAATTTCATGCCTAGGGCCTCCTGCATGCTAGGCATGTGCTTTACCACTGAGTTACATTCCAACCCCAAGTTTGTGTTTTTGAACAGTAGAAACTATATCTTAGAGATTTTTTTCCTTAAATTTATATTACACTATCCTGTTAATGCACTGGTAGCAGTGAGAAGCTTTTAATATGGATACATGTGTGTTCATGATATATGTTAACCCATGATGTTATCATGAACTTGGTCCCAGACTTCTAATTTAGGAAACCTAATATCAGTGTATTTTTGATGCTGTATCTGTTACTTAACTGATTGATTTTTTAGCTTTCACTCTGATTCCCAGGCACCTAGTTTCAGCTGTTTCCTCTGGCATTTTTAGCTCTTCAAACTGAAGCGAGTCCCTTAGTATCTGTAAACATAGTTCTCCCCATAGTAAGAAGGAAACATTTCTGTTGTGGGCTATTGTGTTTTTCTATGAATTATATACATTAAGGAACTAGAATAATATATAGTACCTAGAAGTATCCCAAAGCTTTAGCCGTCTCTATTGCTGTCATTATCATGGTTGTTAGAGTCTAATCTTTCTTTTTTTTTTTTTATTTAAGAGAAAATGAGCACAGAAAAGAAAAACAAAAAGCAAAAGAGACAAAAAACAACAACAAATCCAATACAATTCTAATCTTTAAATCTACAGTGAACTATGTCATTTCACAGTATGAACACATGACTCATCCTCTATCTCATGTACATACTGCATATTACTTAACATATGGGACATAACATCTAACGATTTCATAGAGAAAAACCTGTTTGTGGTCTTTTATTTGTGCATTTCTTGTATTGTCCACAAAATGAGAAATCTATACTTGATTTAGAATATTATAACCTTTTCTGTAAAAGTATAATGAAAGACAATTGTGCAAATACGTAGCTCAAAAATACCCTGCTCCAAGTAGGTACATAGGAAAGATAAACTCCTTTTTTTTGCCACTCCAGATGTATGAGGATTTTTCTCCACACACTAAGCAAGCAGTTCTGTGGGGATGCCCTTTAATTCAATATAATCCTGACACTGTCTGTGTGAATACAGCCTAGGTCCCACTTACATTGGTTACTTGTTTCTTGTTGCTGAGACGAAATACACTACACCAAAAGTTAAGAAATAAAAGGTTTATTTAACTCACAGTTTGTGGAGGTTTTAGTACATACTCAACTGGCTCCAAGGCAGGGTGACTCATGGCCAAGAGCAGCAGTTCATGGTGGCAGAAAACAGCAAAAGCAACAAGCAAAATGGGAGGAGCACAGAGAAAAGAATTTTTTATTGTATGTAGGTCACACCAACCTTTGGGCAGGTATAGCATTCACACCCATAATTGCAGCATTGGACCATGAATCAATCACAAACTCTAGAAGCCTGTTCCTATGACTGTATGAGGCTTTGGGGGAACATCCAGACAAAACCATGGCATTCCACCCTGGCCCCCAGACTCATGCATATCCTTTATGCAAAAGGCATTTAGTGTCTCCAAGAACTGCCGGAGTCCTAACAGTTTCAGCATTGCTGAAAAGTCCAAGTCTTTGTTTGTTTGTTTGTTTTTGGTTCCAGGGATCGAACTCACAACCTTGCGCCTGCCAGGCAGGCACTCATGCCACTGAGCTAAATCTCCGGCAAAAAGTTCAAGTCTAAAGTCTCCTCTAAGGTCTAAGACACACTTTTAAATGTGCGCCCCTGTATAAATGAAAAGTTAAACACTTCCAATGTTCAATGGCCCAAGATAAATATTAGCATTCCAAAGGGTATAAACGGCTCTACAAAGGAATGGGATCACAGGAAGACCAAAATCCAACAGGGAAAACGTTAAGTCCTGTAGTTCCATGTGGAATATCTGAAGCAATATGTGAAAAATTGTAAGCTCTAAAGGGTTTGCATGCCTCTGCCTCTAGGGCACTTCTGGTGGTTGTAGCTCCTGTGAATTTTCTCTTAGGCCCACTTTGCTCCCTCCTTGCAGGTTTCCTCAGATGATACATGTTCCTGGCTTCTCTAAACTTCTGAGGTCTCCACTGCATCTTTGGCTTCACCCTCACAGCTTCACACACTACCCTCTCAGGCACAGTGTCTGGGCTCCCAGGCCATCTGAAATCTGGGTGGAAGCTTTTTCACCTCAGAACTCTTGCATTCTGCAGGCACCTAAAATTAGTGCCACATGGATGATGCCAGTGTCTGCAGTCACCTGGAGCAGTAACCAGGCTTTCTTGTCTCTTGGATGTAGAGGTCAAGTGTCTGAAATGCGGGGCACACTGAATCCACTTCCAAGAAACAAATTCTTTAGGCTTCCACCATTCTGGAACCTGGTGTAGCTGCCACCGTTTTGGAACCTGGTATGGCTGCTGCCGCCATTCTGATGCATAATATGACTGCTGCTATTCTGGAACATGGTGCTCTGCAGCCTTCTCTATGAAGCAAAGTCTTTCGCTTTTGCAGTTTGAGGCTGCAAAGGGTGGAGACTTCCTGTTGGGAGCTGCTGAAGCTGGCAGTTGACCACATATGCAAGGTTGGAGCATGACCATCTCAAGAAAAAGAGCCTTGGGCAAGCCATATGAAGAAGCTGCTTTAGCCCAGAGAACACCTACCTCCAAGACAATCTGAACAGTGGGTTTCTAGGACAACGGTGCCATGTGACACTAAGTTGCTAAAAGGTATAAATAAATGTTCCTGCAGTGAGGGGCAAGTTCCTTTCCTCCCATTAGGAGGGCAAGGGCTCCACCTGACCCCAGCTTTGTCTCTTCTTTATTTTCTCATCCTCTCATGATCCTTCACCCCAGGAACCTCAAGAGCTGCATGGGTGGCTGTAACTTGCTACTTCTCGTGATACCCTCAGGCCATCTTTTCTATTCTGTTCCTTCTCAGCAATCAAGATCGCCTCAGCTCTATCTTTGCAATCCACAACTTTACTGGAGCTTCCTTACCAGCCAAACTCAACATTTTACATCATTTGCTGGGCTCTTTTTGTTGTTGTTTTGTGGCACCAGGGATTGAACTAACCGGTGTTTAAGCCACTGAGCCAAACTCCTGGCCCTAGCTTTTTGAGGCAGGGTTGCACTATGTAGCTCAGGCTGGCCTTGTGCTCACGTAGCCCAAGCCGGCCTTGAACTCACAATGCTCCACCTACCTCAGCCTCCCAAGTGCTGTGATTAAAGGTGTGCATCAGCTCTTTGTTCTTGATTTGCAGCATAAATCTGACTAAAAGTCCGCAACAGTAGTCACACCACCGCAAGATTTAACTGCCTTGAAATTTCTTCTGCCAGATTAATTAGTCCACTGTGCTTAATCTTTGTCTCAGGCAGAATCTCTGGACATGAGCAAAATGCAGACAAACTTTCTGCCAAAACATGGCATACATTGTCTGGACTGTAGCAGCCAATGCAGTTCTTCCCTGCAGAAACCTCCTGAACCTGGTCTTTGCTGGTTTGCTCATCTTCTGAGCTCTGACCAGAATCTCCCATGCAGAACAACTCTAAGGCATTCCAGTGCCATGCTTTTAGGTGACATCTCAGAACCTTTCCAGATTCTTCCCACAGGGCATTCCCAAAGGCTTTTGAACCACATGGTCAGGTGTTATTACAGCAGTGACCCCACTTCTCTGGTGCTAGATTCTGTCTTGGTTACTTTTCTCTCATTGCTGAGACAAAATACCTAGCACCCAAAGTTAAGGAAGAAAGGTTTATTTAGCTCACGGTTTATGGAGATTTCAGTCCATACTCAGCTGGCTCCAAGGCAGGGTGGCATGGCAGAGGAACAACTGTTCATGGTGGCAGAAAACAGCAAAAGCAACAAGAGCAAAAAGAGAGGAGCACAAAGAAAACTCTTTCCATTCCTTATATTGTTTGTAGGTCACACCCACCCTAGGGCAGGTGTATGAGGCTTTGGGGGAACATCCAGACCCAAAGCATAACATTCTGCCTCTTGTCCACTAGAGACTCATGCAATCCTTTATGCAAAAGAGTTAGTGCATCTCCAAGAGTTGCCAGAGTCCTAACAGTTTCAGCATTACTGAAAAATCCAAGTCCAAAGTCTCCTCTGAGATTTAAGCCAAACTTAGCTGTGAGCCCTTGTGCAAATGAAAAGTTAAACACTTCCAACATACAGTAGCACAAGATGGGAGTCGGACCCACAAACGTGTCCCCACATCAGATGACAGCTGTACGCACAAGTTTCTGCCTGTGTTCCTAATGATCAGCTAGAAATGGGGATTCTCATTCCCACAACCCTATTCTTCATTTCAAATAACTTGCTGTAGGACCTCAGAAAAATCAGTGAAACACTTACCATTAGTTTTTCTTTTAAACCTTATTGAAAAGATGGACACCCAGATGGGAAAAGATGCATAGGGTGAGCTGTGGGGTAAGGAACATAGTGTGTCTATGTCATCTATGGTTGCTTCACTTTCTGGAACCCTCCAGATATTATTCATCCATCTGACTACTCCTTTGAACCCTATATTTTAGAGTTTTTATAGAAGCCTCTGTACATGGGCATGGTTGGTTATATCACTGACATTGCTAACAGTGCAAACATTAGATGTCCACTCTGCCCTGGAGGTTGGGGATGGGACTGAATATCATTACTAATTCTGCCTAGGTCTTCATGATGACCAACATCTGCTGAAGTGACCTGGGAACCTCCCAGCACCAGTTACCTCGTTAGCATATAAAACCATCTTTTTTTTTTTTGGTACCAGGGATTGAACTCATAACCTCGTGCCTGGCAGGCAGGCGCTTATGCCACTGAGCTCAATCCCCAGCTGAAACCATCTTTATCACTTGGGAGATTCAAAGTGGGCTCTATCAGGAAACTCCTGACGTGACAGCATGGATCTAACTTACTTGAATTAACCCTTACGCTTCTCTCCTTTTCATTTTATATGGAGATTATAACTCTCCACATTTCCTCATGGTAAAATATGTGTTTCTTTTTAGAATCTGTTCACATTCAGGGATATGGCCATAGTATTCACCCAGGAGGAATGGAAATGCCTGGACTCTGCTCAGAAGACTTTGTACAGGGAGGTGATGTTGGAGAACTATGGGAACCTGGCCTCCATAGGTGAGGATGACTTCCTTCCAGAAGTCAGATCTACTCTGTATCTGCATTTCCCCTTGGTTTATGGCATTTTCTGCATTGTTTGACTAAGACAGATGCCCAGTTGCCTCTGAAATATGAGGCTTTCAGTCTGAACTTTCAAGTGGCTTCTTTCTTCAAGTGTTTTGTCCTCTTCGTGATGAATATATCACTCATGGTCCCATAGTGGAAATATGCATGAAGCCTTATGACAGATTTTTTAAATACACAGTTCCCTGATTATATACCAGTGCTTTTGAATCATTGGTGCTTGGAAGAGTACTAAATATTTTTGTAGAACCGTGAAATATTTATCTAGGTCACTCTAAAATCTCATTCTCAAGTAAATAGGACTGGAGTCTGGCAAAGCTACAGCACATCACATATCTTTCTTTTTACACTCAGGACTCTCTCTTTTTGACTTGAGTGTTGTCTCCATGTTGGAGCAAGGAGGAGAACCCTGGAGTGTGGATGGCCAGGTGAAGGTGTCCAGAAGTCCAAATGAGTGGGAATGTGTCAAAGGTATGAACACAGGTGAGAGCTCAGAAAGGCAGAGTGGGAGCTGCACCATTAAACAGTGTTTGTGAAACTTTAGTGGGGCAGAGTTCTGTAGGAAAAGAAGTTTACTTCCTTGGCACTCACAGAGTAAGGTTTTCTTTACCAGCAATTGTCATCCTATCACCCAAGTGACAGGCATCACAATTAATTCTTTTACCTGCCTTTCATGCTACAGCTCAGAAACAAAGGACCATTTGAGTCTCCACTGGACTCCTGCATTTTTGAGTCCATCCAATACTCAGTTGTGTTTCCACAAATACCAGAGCAGAGGGCTCTATGGTCCTGATCTCTACACCATGTTCTGTGTCCATGTTTGACCCTGTTTCCTGTGTTCTGAAGATCCAGTCGGGAGATGAAAAACCACAGCTGCTTGTCCTTACATGTGGGTGCCCAGAAACCACACTGAGCTGTCCCTGCTGTCTCTCCCTGCTGTGGTGACTCAGCCCTGTCTTGCATTCTGCTCTTAACACATCTCAGCTATGTATAATGGGAGCGTGTTAGGTCTTCTGAGATTGTCATTCCTCAGAGCCATAAAGATAGTCAAAAGGCAAGTCCAGTCTTTGATCAGCGGTCCCCTGTGGGGAGCACATACTCAGTCTTTCAGGTTCTTAGCATTCAGTGTGTGTACAGAAGAGATTTCCATGTTAAGGTCCCCTAAGAATACATCTGCTCTATGGATTAGTGTTTTTTTTCCCCAGTATTCTTAATAATAGGTGAGAGTAGAAAGACCTGAGGTCTTCCTGATTTACCATTTTTCTTGTTACTGCTTGTGCTATTTTGCCTATGAAACTTTCTTTATTTTGGTGATACCAAGGATGCAACCTAGGGGTTACCTTACCACTGAACTGTATCTGTGTCTCTTTTTGTTTTTATCTTCAGATAGGCTCATACTAAGTTTTCCAGGCTGGCATCGAAATTATAGTCCTCCTGCTTTAATCTCCAAAGTAGCTGACATGCAGTTAAATTTGCTTTTGACATGCAAATTCCTAGTGTGACATGTCATCTTTTCTCTGTTCGTTTGGCTGCCACTAATAGTGATGATAGGTAAAGCCATCTCCACTGTGGGTTATTTACTTATTTCTTCCATTCAGTTACTTGTGTTCTCCTGGTAGCATTTATATAGTCAAATATGTTAATTTTGGATAGGTGCATGTTTCTCTTCATTCATACTGACAACTGTATACTGATACACATTAGCATTATGTGTAATACATCTTTTTAAAATTTTGTCCACTTTTATATTGTATGAGCTGGCAGAATTAGAACATACCATATTTTTCTTGTTGCTTCAATTTATTTCAGTTCAGTTCCAGGAGTATTTAAATCCACTATCCCTCCATCTTACTTTTTATTTTATACTGGCAACTGCCATTCTTCGTTTTGTTCCCATGAATTTGACTATCTTACATATTTCATATATGTGAAATTCTATAATGTTTGTATATTCATGACTCTCCTTATTCGGCTTGCATTCAGTGAGCATAATGTGCTCCAGATTTACCTGTGTTCATATAACAGCATTTCTACCTTTTTAAAGGTGGAGTAATATTCCATTGTGTGTGGTCTGTATGCTGCTATAACAAAATGGCTGAGGCTGAATAATGTATCATTGGCATTCTGGCAACAAATGATAAGATCATCTGCTTAGGGTTATTCTTGATCATTGAGCCATGACATGGCAGTGCTTGGGAATCCTCAATAGTTCATAGGGTTTTTTTCACCTGTCATCTTTGTTTTTGTTGTTTTCCAGTTTTGCTAATGTGATTACGTGCAGACTTCCTGCTAGTCTTGTTTCTTTGAGGCTGTCTCAGTCTCCTTAGCCAGAGAATTATAATTTTATACCTATTGTCTTCCAAGTTTGGTATACTCATGATGAAAGATAAATTGAGTTTCTGTGTGAGAACAGAATTAACTCACCATCTCCTTCTCTTGGCTACATCAAAGTTTTTGCTTTTAGGTCCTGCTTAGAACATTTCTGCACATAATCTCTTACAATATATAAATAAGATTTTGTTAAATATATACGTAGAACATACAGGTCATTCAATTTGATAAATTTCATTAAAGATATTTTAGGAGAGTGAATCTGCTTTTTTCCCCACCATCACACTGTTATCCTACTAATTCTCTTCCATTCTGCCCCAACACCTGAACTCGCATTCCCATAGTTAAGAATGGGATAGTTTCATGCCAGTTACTTTATCTGTTTCTCTTTTTCACAAAGGTAGGAATATTACCAAACCTAGCGCAATTACAATCCCACAGATTTATGAGGACAAACTCTACTCCCTCATGCCCATTATACTCTGCCCTACGTGGTTCTCTTTTTCCATGCTGGCTTTTTTCCATGTGATTCTTTGATCTAGATGCACTACACTGTTGCTTCTTGGTATGTATCTGTTCTTTCACATACTAGAATTTGCAGAGGATTCCTACCCTGACCTCCCAGTATAAAGAAAGACGTGTACTAATCCTAGTCAGTGTGTGCCATGTTGATCACCAAGATAACATTGTCTGTGAGCAATGATTGAGTGACACTGCTACAGCACAGCTCCGCTCTTCTGTCTTTTGAAATACTATTTTTTATGCTTTTTGCTCTTATTGGGACTTGTTATATTATGTGCTGCCCATGTAATAGGTATCTTTGAAAGCATGTTGTCTTGAACCTGCAGATCAAGAATGAAATCCTGTTTTTCTCATTTATAGTCTGTGTAAATTAGGGTTAGAAACAAATATTTCTGACATGCTGTCCTAAATTCAAAAGTATTGATAGCTTCCCTGAAGGAGTTTTACAAAATAGTGCTTTGAGTGAATTAAGAATCATAGCTATTTTATTGTAAATATTTCAAAGTTCCTTCCTTTAATAACACTGATCAGCCTTCTTTCCTTGTGATGTTTCATGTTTCATTTATCTCCATCTTTTATTAAAAATAACATAGACTAATATTCTTAAACCATAAAAATTTATTTCTCACAAATCTGGGCACTGATAATGGTACTGTCAATATATCCATTGAATTACTTTATGCAGTGTGACAATTTTGGTCAAAGATTATTTCAAACAGGGTTTCTGCAGTTACTTTGAATAACATGTAATAAAGCTTTTCTGATTTGTTTTCCTAAAATTTAAAAATCATAAGGTTTCATAACTGTTCAATTATAATGATTTCTTTTGGTATAATGTCATATGTTTCAGTAACAGAATTTATCATCTAATTAATCAGAACCCAATGATTTCTTACATTTCATAGATACATCTCCTAATGTCATCAAGGAATTTCCACCACGAAAGAAAAGTGATACAGGGGAAATAGTCCAGACAGTAATGTTGGAAAGATGTGAAAACCATGACACTGAAGAATTGTGCTTTAAAGAAATTCAGGCAAATATACATGACTTTGAGTGTCACTGGAGAGAAGATAAAAGACTTGACACAGAATTCTGTGTGACTCATAAGGAAAATCTCACTGGTAGAAGAGATGAACATGGTAGAAAGAATGCAGGAAAGAAACATACTAAAAATTGGCTTGGAGTAAACTTTCAATCACATCTGCCTGAACTGCAGGTATTTGATAGAGAAAAGAACATTAATCAGTGGAATTACACTGAGCAGTCTATCAATAGTGATTCCTCAGTTGCATCCCACCAAAGAAATCCTTCTAGTGTCAAAACAAACATTTCTCATGAATATGAAAATGATTTTATTGATTCATTATTGCTCACAGAGGAACTGGTGATGCCCATTAGTGCAAGACCTTATAAATCTTTTAAACAAGGCTCACACTTTACTGTCCATCAGCTAGTCCATTCTGGAGAGAAACAATTTGTATGTGATATATGTGGCAAAGACTTCAATCAAAAATCAAACCTTAGAAGTCATTGGAGAATGCATACTGGAGAGAAACCTTACAAATGTAACGATTGTGGAAAAGTCTTCAGTCATATTTCTCGACTTGGACAACATCGGCGAAGTCACACTGGAGAGAAATCTTACAGATGTAATCAGTGCGGTAAAGGTTTCAGTACTAATTCGTATCTTACAGAACATCTGAGCATTCATACTGGAGAGAAACCTTACAAATGTAATGAATGTGGAAAGGTCTTTAGATGTAAGTCATACCTTGTATGTCATCAAAGAAGGCATACTAGAAAGAAATCTTAGAAATGTAATCAATGTGGCAAAATGTTCATTCTACATTCATCTCTAGCACATCATCAGAGAGTTCATACTGCAGGGAGACCTTAGTAATGTAATGAGTGTATTAAAATTTTTAATCAGATTTGACCCTATGCACCAGAGCACTGATGGGATAAGGAATCTTACAAATTCATTCCTAAAAGCTGTGCCCTCAGTTGTCACCAAAGAATTCAGACTGCAAAGAACTTACAAATGTGATATGGTTGTAAATTAATTAAAACTCAGTGTTCTCCATTTCATAGAATGTGTATGAAGAATAAGTCATTCTGTATCCAGGGTGAAATATGCGTCTTGCATACTCAGAATACTGTAATTACAAGTTAAACTATGTTAACATTCATGCTATACAACAAAGATGCAAGGATGTTTGTAAATGGCTAGATACTTTCAGGTTATAAAATGCACTGTTATTTGAGAATTTTTTTTAGAAAGGCGACCTAAATTTGAATTTTAATCTGAACTTTGTTTTTTTTTTTTAATCTGAACTTCAAAATGTGTTCATATACTCTTCTTACAAGCTTTCTTCATGGTGGTTTCTAAAAAGGCATCAATAAAATGAAAAGCCTTACGTCATGAAGTGACACTACTCCTGTGAATGTTCCTTTGGAATCAGGACACTGCATTTTAACATTAAAGATTGTTTACCTTACGAGCAATTTCACTTGATGTCCTAGTGCATGCCTATAATCCCAGTCACTTGGTAGAATTAAGCAGGAGGAGCACATTTGGTGCCAGCTATGCCACTAGTAAGTCCCTGTGAAACTAAAATAAACAGGACTGGGGATATAGTTCAGTAGTAAAGCATTTCTGTTGCATGTGTCCTGTGTTTAATCCCAATACAAATATATATATATATATATATATATATATATATATATATATATATGGAAGGGGCCGAAAGTGACTTAAGATATCAGTTATCTGCTGATCCATTAATTTGCCAGAAAGATGTAAAAGAGACATCTGCCTCGGAATTGAGTGTACAAAACATGACCCAGACAACTTTAGCTTGGCAATTAACTGAGTTTATGAGGTGTGGCATACCGGTGAGAGGACAACTTGTATGGTGTGGCACTCCTGAAGTTTCTAATCACCTTTGCTAAGCTACTGAATTTATAAGGCTCTATGATAATCAGAAAAAAAAAAGCAAGAGAAAAGGACTAGAGTCCTTGGGATGTTTTGTGTACCCCATTCCCACCCCATCCTTTTGAGGGACTGTGCTGGTTTCAGTGGTTGAGGTTGTTTTTAAAGCTGCAGTCTGGCACGCAGCGTCAGCACCTGGCGGGGGCCCACAAGACAACTAAATGGTATCACTGCCTTCACCATTTACTGCCTCAGAGAATTCTTGTATCCTCTGTTTATGTATCCACCCCTAGTGTAAGTTTTTTACCTGTGAGTGTCAACATCCAGATTCTTCAGTGGCAGGTCTCGACGAGGAACCAGGAAGTCAATTGTGGCCATCAGCAAACAAGTGAGAAGGCCATATTACATGGGGAAGTTTGGAAAAATACAAATAGAATAAAAGGGACTGTTCTGCTTTAATGCCAATTAAACAACAACAACAACAAAAAATCAAACCAGACTCCAAAATTTACCAGGCAAGGTGTGCCACAATGGGCTTCTCATGACCTCTTCCTCCCATGTTGCATGAAGCCTCGCTCCCCCTCCCTTGATGTCCGGAGACAGGAGTCAGTGCCTGCTTCACTACCCACCAGGACTCAGAGCATCCTGAAAATGGCTCAGGAGTTACTTCTCCTGTCTCACATCCAACTCTGTAGCCTGACTCATTTCCTGGTTCAGGTTTGAACTCCCGTTTGAGCTCATGGGGACTCAGAACCTCCACCCTGTCCACCTTCCTGGTCATTTCCCACCCCAGCACTGGCACTTTAATGATTTATCCCAGTTCTATTTCTTCTACACTTGCTTGGCTTGGGTCTTTCCCTCTGCTGCTGTTGCTGTTGCTGCTATGAGCAGGGCTCACCCCATGACCCCTGTGATCTTACACAGCACCCTTTTTCCTCTTACATCATATTTCACATTACCAAATGACAATGTTTTTGTCAATGTTCACAGCTTTTTAGGATCTTCTTAGGACATCTGTATTCACAGAGTGGTTTGCAGACATCAATAATAGTAACTACCACTCTCCTATAAGTTTGTGGCCATCCCACCATATATGCTGGGCTGATAGCTCAGCCTCACCTAACTATCACACATAGCAGGGGCTGTGCAGTATCAGCCACCACAGTTTCAGGGATTGCTGTGTGTCGTCCAGTTCATTAGATGTCTCCAGAGCATCCCCATACTCACTCAGCAAATTAAAATCATTAAGGTTATGTGCAACTCTGTATGACTTGTAGGAGGGTGGCTACACCAACATTTTCCCTGGGTAGATCACCTCAGTGGCATGCCTTATCACACAATAAGGTTCATGCGATACCTGCTACAGCTCTTTGGCAATCCAAATCAGCCTTTCAGAAATTGCAGAGTAAGGTCAACTAATTCCCAGGGACTGTGCGACCAGTGTGGACTCCCAGAAGAGAACAAGAATGGGCCCCTTGGTGACCCACCCCGCTGCGCCTGAGCGGCACTGGTGCATGGGCTTAAAATCAAGGACAACAACCCTCCCCCACTGCCCCGTAAGCAACCTGATGGTTCAGAGGTCTGGCTAAATTGATAGCAACTAAGGAACATTAAGCAACTAAATGCTAGTATTATTTTGTTAATTTTGCAGGCCTTGGGTTGGCAACCTGAACATCTCTTTGGAAGATGACAGTAGGCAATGTAGCAAATATGGGGGATTCTCTTCTGTCTTGTCTTCAAGGCCCAATATGGTTCTCATTGTTTTGCTTTACTCTGATTATTATTTTTTGCTTTATTTTATATTGTTTTTTATTGGTTTTATCCTGTTTTATTTTTGGTTCAATTCTACTATACCTGTTGGAATGGTCAGCTATTCTGAAGATAACAAGATATACTATAGTAGCTATTGTTTTCATAGTATCTTTCTTCGAAGTTCTGTACTAGTTCTGCTGCTTTGTTTTGATTGACTTTGTTCTGTTATGTTCTGTTGGATTTTACTATCTTTAAAATAAAAAAAAATTGCAGAGTAATTTCCTAGTCCATTAGGCATCTTTAGGGCATCCTTGTACCCAGGGAGACTAGATTTAAGAAAATGTGCAACCCTACCATATGAAAGAGGATGACCACCCCGAGGTTTCCCCCACTGATGGTTTTTACTGCCTCATCTTTGTATCTATTGGGTCCCTGTTTTGGCAGCAGATAATCCATGAATTTCCAGAAAAGATGTAAAAGAAGTGACTGTCTCTCAGTTGAGTGGGTGCCAGTATCCCCAAAATGCCTCAGACATGTCTAGCTTGGCAAGTAAATCAAATCATTAGGGGTTATTTGCACAGCAGTAGCTGTAGCACTACAAAAATTGCCAAGCCTACTTTACTGTAGATGTGTAAGGTGAACAAATGGCAAAGCCTGCAAGGTAGCTAATGGCAAGAATCGCCCAGCACCAACCCCACATGGTCTGCTTAAAGGAGATCCCGTGCCGGGTCCACACTGCGGAGCGAACCCAGCGTCCCTGCGAGGTTGATCCCCAGCAGCAAAAGCAGCACTGTGGGAACTGTAACGAGCGCAGGCCCCGCCCCATCCCCGCCCACCGCTCGCGTCTCCCCGCCCGTTCCGGTCTGTGCTTCTCAGCTGCGCGCGCAAACCCGGAAGTGCCTCCGGTGGAGTGAAGGTTGCAGCACCAAGTGTGGGTTTCCGTCTCTCCAGGTTGACTGAGCTCCTCGGTATTAGGCATCTACTTGTCAGGATCTGGGGACTCTCAAGTCACTGCCCCGCCCCGCGCGCTCCAGTAAATTTGGATGGCGCTGTGAGAGTCCAGGGGGCCCTGTGAGGCAGAGGCCCTGGAGGATTCTACCCAGGAGACAATGTGCTTCTCATCTATCCCATCCCTGTGAGGAATGGGCAAAACGGTCAGGAGAGGGAGACCCACAAACAGATGACAAAGTGCAGAATGAGTGAGGGGTTCCAAAGAGATCTTAAGAGTGAAAGAAGCCAGGAAAATATTAGGGGAGAAAAATCAAATAGACAAAGATAAGATATTGATCCTCAGGGGAATGAGGACAGCGCAATGGGGAGAGGAGCAGGAAAAGGGAGGAGCTTAGAGCTGGAGGAGAGCAGAGGTGATTCACGGCCCTGTCAGACTGCAAGGTGGTGTCTTTTGCTGGAGTCTCCTGAACCCTGTTGTCTGAATGAGATGCTGTTCTATGCTTTAGCTTTGAACCTCTTCTTGACAATACCAATAACGTTTATCACCTCCTCCATGGCTTTGACACCATACCATGTAGAGAACCCTTTTCCAATATCATCACGGTCTGGGAAGTTAATATTTGTCATCTCATGGAAACGTTACTGGGATTCTGGCAAGTTAATTCCAGTCTACCACTTTCAGTGTAACCCGCAGCAACAATAAAGACACTAAGGCATATTTATAATTATGGGGCGCCAAGGGGTCCTAAGTACAGCCAGGATGAAGGTTCATGGGAACAAAGGCCTCAACCCAGGGCCCAGGCCGGATTCTATTAATTCATGAAGGAGAGAGTGGTTTGAGAATGAGTGACCGTGAGAAGGCCAGGAAATACATGAGTACTGTGAGCTAGATTATGTGAGAGACCTGAAAACACCTCTGCAACATGCAGAGAACAGGATATGCAGAAAGACCAGTCTGCATAACACAACTGTTGGGGGAAGAATGTTGCTATTTTGTAAATCAATCAGGTATTGTAAAAGGACAGATAAAGAGGCTCAGAGAACTTGTGGTGGAACTTGGTAAAAGACACACAGCTTCCAATTCCACTCCCTGTTCTTCTTGGTGGCCTACATTAGATTCATGGGCCCTTATCCTACTTTGCATCTTATGCTCCCTCATAGCCATTATCTTTTTTTGCTCATAGCTCCTTGTGTCTTTAAACTTCTTCCAAGGTTCATTCAATCCAGGATCCGTGCGTTCACTGCCAAAGAACTCCTCATCCTGAGCGACATCTACACGACATGAGTTCATGTGAGCCCTACCTTTCTCCCTGTGAACCCTCCCAACCCCCACACGACACCCCTGTTCAGCAGGAAGTAGCCAGAGAGACACGTTGTCCCTTAACAACTAAAAGAAAGACAGGAATGATAGGTTTTTCCCCATATGCAGGTTCCCTTTGGCACTGCACAGCGCCTCGCTGCCGTCTTCTCTGCAACCAAGAAGTCAAACTTCCCGCTTTTTGCGCACACAAAGGCTTCTCCAATCAGCTGCCAAAACGTCATTCTGCCTGCCCCTTTAGCTCCGCCCCTGTCAAATTCCAAATAAAAGCCCGCGGTTTTTTTCCTGAAGCTTCCAGAGAGTGCCTGCGTCTTTCAGCAGCCCACCTGTATCCTCAAGAAAGGCCTTTAACCTCTCCTTCCGTTCTCTCTCTTTTCTCTCTTCCCTCACTGAAGACCAAACACTGTTCACTTGTTTTTTCCTTAACCTGCTCTCTGGCTGTTCTGCCTTCCTCGCCCTGCACGCTCCCGGCTGTTGGAATAACGACGCCTCTCTTCTGCAAACTGCATACCAGGGGCCCCGGTGCCCACGCGCAGGACCAGACAACAGGAGCGGACCCAGCCTACAGCCGGCGGCCAGGACTCACCCGACCCCACGGGGTCGCAGAGACTTGGCGGGAAGCGGCTCCAGATCATGGCCCCGCGCCCCCAGACCTGATGTTTCCCTGGGCTTCCTCGGGAAAGTGCACGGTCGGCCCAGACACGGTTCCCACTTTCCGATCTGGTTTGCGGTCTTCCCGGGCAATGCCCGGGATTCTAAATTAAATTGCCTCAATTAATTTTAATAGCAAGAACCGCCCAGCATCGACCCCAGGCGGCCTCCTTAAAGGAGCTCCCGGGTCCACACTGCGGATGGACGCAGCCTCCCTGAGAAGTCGGAGCCGGAGAAGCAGCCCTGTGGAAACCAGACCCGGGGAGCACCGGCCCCGCCCGGGCCCCGCCCACCGCTCGCGTCTCCCCGCCCACCGCTCGCGTCTCCCCGCCCAGCCGGTGCTTCTCGGCTGCGCGCGCAGTTTCCTGCAGACCCGGAAGTGCGTCTGGTGGAGTGAAGGTCACTTCGCTGCGGTGAGTTTCTCTCTCTGCAGGTTGTGTGCGCTCCGCAGTTCCCAGCGCCTCCCAGTCGGGATCTGGGTTCTTAGGGACGTTCAGGTTCACGCCCCGCCCCCTGCTCCCCTGTAAATTTGGACGGCGTTGTGAGGGCTGCGTGGGCCCTGCGGGGCGGAGGCGCTCGAGGCCGGTCCTGCCCGTCCTGCCCGGGCCGCGGACGCCTCCCCCGCGCCCGCCTCGCCCGCTGCCCTCTCCGCGGCCGGTGCCGTCCTCACCGCCACGGGACCCGGCCTCGCCCGCGCCTCCTCTCCCCTTCCGGGGCCGCGTCGTCCCCCAGGCCTCCCCTCGAGGTCTCCCCGCCGGGCCGGGGTAGGTGACTTGGACCTGTCCTGTGACTTCAGAGTTCTTGCGTCCCTAATTCCACCCCATGGGGGAATGTGTTCCTCCAGAGGCGGCTTCTCATCCATCCCCTCCCTGTGAGAAACGGGCAGAGGGGCAGGAAAGGGAGACCCAGAAGCAGATAGCGAAGTAGGGGATGGGTGAGGGGTTCCACGGAAATCTTAAGAGTGAAAGAAGAATCCAGGAAAGTGGCAGGGGAAAAAAATCAAATAGGGAAGGATAGAATGTTGATTCCCCAGGGAGTTGAGGATAGCAAAGTAGGGAGAGGAGCAGGAAAAGGGTGTAGCTTAGAGCTGGAGGAGAGCAGAGGTGATTCACGGCCCTGTCAGACAGCAGTGTGGTGTCTTCTGCTTATTTCTCCTCAACCCTGTCGCCTGAATGTGATGCTGCCTCTTGCTTTAGCCCTAAAGCTCTTAGCAATACCCACAACGTTTCTATACCACCTTTTTCATGGCTTTGACACCATACCTATGTCCCTGTCTACCCTACAGACCTCCCCTAGGTGCCCTAGAATCCTGTGTCCCTGTGTCACCTCAACTCTGCTGGGACATCAACAGGTGGTGCCTCTACCTTCACAGTCCCCATGTGACTTCCTGAGCTCTGAAAAGGGCTTCCCCTGTAGACCTCAGTATCTCTGGTAGGGGTGACCCTGCTCTTCCTGAGGCTTAGCTGAACACTTTGCACATATATTGTAAATATAGGCTCTTGGTTCTCTCAGCTTACAACTTACCTGTTAGTTACAGGTGGCAGACAGCTGCCTTCCCAGGTCTCCCAGTGTCACCTTGGAGACTTCTGTGGCCTCTCCACCTTCCACTAACATCCTAACCACACCCTCACCCCCACCTCTGGTCCATGTTGTTTGCTCTGCAATTTCTTTCTGATCTTTCCCAGTCTCCTGTCTGAATCTTAGGAACAACAGTGCTCCCAATGAAGAGCAGAGCCAAAAGATGGAAGGTGGACTGGGCTTGCCCTGCTGAGTGAGTGGTGCTGAACCATGGATTACCATGGCAGCCTGAGGTGTTTTGCAAAGACGTCTCCTGTGGCCCCTTAGCAGGGAGTGCCATTCCCATGGTCAGCCTAGAACCCAGCCTTAGTAATATTAAAGTTGATTCTATTCTGTGCATAGCACTGGGCACCCAGACTGTGCTGAGGTCAGATTGTGATCCATGGAGGAATGAGGGGGATATGGTAGGTATTGGTTTGGTCAGGGCTGGGACTATGTTCTGAAGGAGAACTCCCTGCAGCCAGGCTCCCCACCGCTGCTGGGTGTGGGGGATTCACCAGGGGGAGCACGCTGTGAAGAAGTGTGGAGGAAGCCTCTGGTTGGGACTCTTGTAGGAATTTCGTATCACTGCATCCCCTCCTCAGTGCAGTGGGCAGCAGTGGACCCATTTTTCCAAGTGATGAGATTCTTTGTATACCTGACTGTTAGGAGAAGAGCATGTGTTCATTTTGAGCATTAAACAGTGTGTGTATTTGTTTCAGTATTAACTTGTTTGTTTTTTTGACACAGGCTCTATGCAGTTCATGGTGACCTTGAACTCACTTCATAGCCCAGGCTGGCCTTGATCCATCTGCCTCAGGTTCCCAAGTGCTGACATTACAGGTGTGGGCCACTGCCCCTTGTTAGGATTGTCTTAAAGACTCCTGTTACATAAGGAGGAAGCCTGGAAGAAGAGGCAGAGGAAACAAGGAGTCAGAAATGGCTGTTATTCAGGTAAAGCAGTGATCTCATTTGTTTGTTCTGTGTCTGCCTCCTCTGTGAAGTGCTGTAATCCTGTAATCTGCACTCAGTGGGGTGCACTGAGACTCACTCATCTCCCCTAAGACTCCCATCTTACTGTGCCAGGGACAAGGGTTATATGAGGAGGCGCCGTTGCTCATGATTCTGGGAAGTACCTGTCATTTTTGCTTATATTTCCAGAATGTTCATGTTTTACAGTTTAATGTGTCTGGTGTTATTTATCTCTGCTCTGATACTCATTTTTTCCTTGCTTTTACTTATGGTATTGTAGTATATTTGGGTCTTTTTGTTTTTGTTTTTGTTTTGTTTTGTTTTGTTTTTTGCAGCACCAGGGATCGAGCTTACAACCTCACACCTGCCAGAGCAGGCACTTAAGCCGCTGAGCCAAACTCCTGACCCTAGTTTTTTTTTTGTTGTTGTTTTTTTTTGTTTTTTTTTTGTTTTTTTTTTTTTTTGAAGCAGGGTCACACTATGTAGCTCAGGCCGGCCTTGCGCTCGCATTGTAGCCCAAGCCGGCCTCGAACTCACAAAGCTCCGCCTACCTCAGCCTCCCGAGTGCTGGGATTAAAGGCGTGCGCCACCACGCCCGGCTGTATATTTGTTTTTGATTGAGGTATAAATATTGGTTTGAGTTTGTCCTTTCTTTGTTCTGGACATGAAGTTTACCACCTTAGACTTCTTACTGTTGCTTTTACTACATTCCATAAGTTTTTGCGTATTTGTTTTTATTTTTCTTTTGCTACCAATAATTTCTGAAATTTTTTGTACTTTTTCCTGTTGGTTATTTGAAATTTTCACATATTTGTGGGATCTTGTATCTCCTCAGCTATTAATTTTTGCATTCATCCATTGTGCACAAAAGAAAATTTGAATGACTTCAAGTTGCTTAAAGTTAGTAAATATTCGTTTTCACCTAACATATAATGTAAGAAATAGATGTTCCTTGTGTGTGTTAGAGGTAGTAGTTTCTGCTGCCATCGGGTAGAATGTTCTGTACAGGTGTGTGAGGTGCATGTACTGCTTAGTGTTGTCAAAACCCCCTGTTTACTTCTCGATCCTCTGTCTGGTTATTCTGTCCATAGGTGACATGGAGCATGATGTGTCCCCCAAGTATTATGCTGCTGTCTGATTCTGTCAGTGTTTGCTTTGTATATTGGAGAGGATTAACGTTGGGTTCCTGCCTGTAATTAATCATACCTCCTGGAATACTGCCCCTTTAATAGTTATATAATGTCCTTTTTCTCTTATGACAGATCATATCTTAAAGCCTGTGTTTTAAAATAGAGGAGTAAAAACAAAATAAAAAATAGTAGCCAACCTTGCTCTCTTTGGGTTTCCATATGCATTTCCATCTTTTCCCTTTTTGCCTGTGCGAGTCCTTTAAACAAAAATGAAGCTTGTGTATGGCATATAGTTGGATCTTGGTTTTCTTTTTTTCCTCTCTTCAGTCACTATATGTCTTTTTAATTCAATCATGTAACTCATTCAAATTGAATACAGTTATTCATAATGAAGGGCTTATGTGATGAACCTGCAGTTTTATATGCTTTTTCCTTTGTTTTTCTGTTCCTCTTTCATTTCAGCTTCATGATTTCTCTTTGTAAATTCTTGGGCTGGGCAAGGTCTGGCACATGAATAATCCCATCTACTCTGCTGGCCATGGTAGAAGGGTCATAAATTTGTGGCCAACCTGGACAAATCGGTAAGACCCTATCTGATTAAAAAAAAAAAAAATTAATCCCAGCACTCGGGAGGCTGAGGTAGGCGGAGTGTTGTGAGTTCGAGGCAGGCTTGGGCTACAATGCGAGTGCAAGGCCGGCCTGAGCTACATAGTGCGACCCCGCCTCAAAAAAAACTAGGGCTGGGAGTTTGGCTCAGCAGCTTAAGCGCCTGTCTGGTAGGTGTGAGGCTGTGAGTTTGATCCCCGGTGCTGGAAAAAAAAAAAAAAGAGAGAGAGAAGAAAAAATAAGAAGGTATTGTAGGGCAGGTTTAGTGGTAATGAACTCTGTTAATTTTTATCTGGCCACGCCGAATTTCTCTGTTTTTGAAGGACAGTTTTGCCTGGTGTACTATTGTTAACTGGCAGTTTTCCATCAGCACTGTGAATGTACTGTGCACTGCTGTAGCTGGCAAAGTTTGTGCTGCGAGATCTTCAGACGCTCCTTGGGGCGCACTTCCAGGTGGGAAACCCCTTTTGCTACTGTCAAAGCTCTTGTGTGTCTCTGGCTTTCCACTGTACCATTATTACGTGTTTTGGTGTACGTTGCTTGTGTTCATTGTAGTTGGATTTCCCTAAGCTACTTGAATTCGCGTGTCCATGTTTCTCATATTTGAGAAATTTGAGGCAATCTTAAATTTTGATAGGCTCTCTACCCCTTTCTTTCTCTCTTCCGAGATGCATAGGATTGTGTCCCTTTATAGAAGTCCCTTAAACCTTTCATTGTCTTCATTTTTGTTCCTACAGGGCTCGCATGAAGGATTCCATCCTTGTAAGTGTGTGCAGTTGGTTGCTTTGTTGTCATTAAATCCCTGTTTCTGTGAGGGAGGGAACACCTGGGGCTTCTTGCTCCTCTATGTTGTGAACATCAGTCCTCCCGAACAGTTGCCTAATTTCTTTTCATGGATCAGGCAGTGTCTTTTACTTAAGTGCCATGGTATATTTGCTGATAGAAATGTAAGATGTTTCATGCATATGTGCACATGAACTTGTGTGTTTAAAGAAAGCTACCAAGGGAGGAAGAGTATTTTCACTGTTTTTTACTTCCTGTATTTAAGTAACATTCTTTTTCCAGGTTGTAGTCAGGGTATCTGTTAGATTTTAACAAACTGAGCTATTTTGTATTTTCCCTGCCCTCTTGTTTTGCACCTTTTCCCTCTTTAATGATCCCCACTCCAAGGTCTGGTGCAGTTGTGATGGACTGGATGCACTTTCTCCTAGTAAAGGAGAAAAGGGGGCTGAAAACAAACTCATTTTCTCCTATGCACTCACCACACAGAAAGCTGTCATCCTGGATATGTGAGGAGTGTTTTCCACACACCAAGCAAGCAGTTCTGTGGAGGATGCTCTCTAATTTAGTGTAATTCTGATACTGTCTATGTAGAAATAGCATAGACTCCACTGTTGTGGACTCAGACCCACAGAAGTGTCCCCACATCAGATGACAGGAATGTTTCCTTTTGACCTGAGTATTGGCTCCATGTTGGAGGAAGGGGCAGAGCCCTGGATGGATGGCCAAGTGTGAGTGTCTGAATGACCATGTATACATGGGGATTCCCATTCCTGTAGTCCCATTCTTGGGTTCAAATAATTTGCCTCAGCAACTCACGAAAATCAGCAAAACACTTCCCATTAGCATTTCTTCTAAAGATTGTTAAAAAGGTGGACACCCGGGTGGAAAAAATGCACAGAGCAAGCTATGAGTTAAGAAACATGGTGTGTCTGTGCCTTCTGTGGATGCTTCACCTTCTGGAAACCTCCAGACATTCATCCATCTGACTGCTTGCTTTGAATCCTGAATTTTTTTTATGGAGGCGCAATTGGTTATATCATTGACATTGCTGATCAGTTGAAACCTTAGACCCCGTCCCTTCCCTGGAGGTTGGGAGTGGGAGTAAATGTCATGACCATCTAATCCTGCCTATGTCTTGATGATGAGCAACCCCTCTCCTGAAGCAACCTGGGAATCACCTGGCACTAGTTACCTCATTAACTTGTAAAGCCATCTTTGTCTCTTCAGACATTCGAAGTGTGGATCCGTTCTCAGCATGGACCTAGCTCAGTCACTTCAGTTGAATCAACTCTTATGTTTCCTTCCTTTTCATTATCCATGGAAACTAGCTCTTCCCCAGGTTCCCATGGTGATGTATGTTTTTTTTATTTCAGGGTCTGGTGACATTCAGGGATGTGGCCATAGAATTCTCCCAGGAGGAGTGGGAAGACCTGGACCCTGCTCAGAGGACTTTGTACAGGGAGGTGATGTTGGAGAACTACAGGAACCTGGTCTCCCTGGGTGAGGATGACTTCCTTCCAGATGTCAGATCTACTCTGTGTCTCTGCATTTTCTTGTGTGTCATCATGGAATCTTCTGCATTGTGTGACCGAGACGGGTGCCTAGTGGCCTCTGAAGTGTGAAGCCTCGCAATGCAACACATGGACTAACTGTCCTTCCTTCAGGTGTTCTCCCACCGTTGTGATAGATACGTCAGTAGTTGTTCAGAGTGGAAATATGCATGAAGCTTTATAGCAGACTTAGAATATCCAGTTCTGTTTTTATCCCTTTGTTTTGAATCACTTGTCCTCAGGGGAGAGCTAGATATCTGCATAGACCAGTGAAATGCTTATCTAGATCACTCTGTGATCTCTTTCTCAAGTAAACAGGGCTGGAGTGTGGAAAACTTACAGCACATCACCTGCCTTTCTTTTTCCAAAAACAGGAATCTCTCCTTTTGACCAGAGTGTTATCTCCATGTTGGAGCAAGAGGCAGAACCCTGGAGTGTGGATGGCCAAGTGAAGGTGTCCAGAAACTCAAATGGATGGGAATGTATCAGAGGTGTGAGCACAGGTAAGAGATCAGATGGGCAGAGTAGAAGCTGCACCATTGAGTAGTGTTTGGAAAACTTCAGCAGTGAGGGAGGTCTGTGCGAGAGAAGTTTACTTCCTGTGAGCTCATACAGTAGCGTTTTCTTTACTGTCAGTTTTCCCCTCTCACTCAGTGGTCATAGTTCTTTTTACCTGCCAGTGTTGCTGCAGCTCATGGAGAAAGGCAGCTTGTCTGCCATGCTGGATGATAGCGTCATTGGTTTCTGTGAAGTCTTCAGTTCCTCACTCTGTGTCATGTGGGAAGGGCCCTTTCATGTCCCCGCTTTGGCTCTCAGGTTCTTGATTCTGTCTGTTGCTCAGTTCTTTCCATAAACTTCAGAGCGGAGGGCTCCATGGTCCTGATCTCTGTACCATGTTCCATGTCCATGTTTGACCCCGTTTCCTGTGTTTGGAAGATCCAGTCGGAAAATGAGAAACCACAGCTGCTTGTCCTTACATGTGGGTGCCCAGAAACCACACTGAGCTGTCCCTGCTGTCTCTCCCTGCTGTGGTGAATCAGCCCTTTCTTGCATTCTGCTCTTAACACATCTCAGCTATGTATAATGAGAGCGTGTTAGGTCTTCTGAGATTGTTGTTCTTCAGAGCCGAAAAGGTAGTCCGAAGACAGGTCCTCTCTTTGATCAGCAGTCCTCCATGGGAAGCACATAATCAGCCTTTTATGTTGTTAGCATGGGTTATGTGGACAGAACAGATTTCCATCTCAAGATCACCCAAGATCCTTTTGCTCTATGTATTAGTTTTTTCTGTCTTCTACTCTTAGTGGTCTTTAAGTGTAGAAAATCCTTGCCTCTTCATGATTTTTCTTTCTTTTTTTTTTTTAAACTGTTTCATATTTTGCCTGTGAAATTTATAATACTTTTTCTGTGATAGTGGGAATGGACCCTAGGGCTACCCTTACCACTGAACCGCATTGCTATCCATTTCATTTTTGTTCTCTGCCAGGGTCTTACTGAGTTGTCCAGGCTGACATCAGACTTGCAGTTCTCCTGCCTCAGCTTCCCAAGTAGCTGACACAGCTAAAATTTACCTTTGACATACAGATTCCTGTCATCTTTTTCTGCTGTGATAATCCACTTTAAGGTTGTAGGTAGCTTCCTGTGGACTGTTCCATGGAGGATTTACATAAAAACTCATGAAGGAGAATAGTTTGCCTCGTATGTTTGTGTATCATTCTGACTATGCCAGATGCCCCTGTATTGTTTTTTAATATATCTTGTTTTCTTACAATTGAAACACTGAACATTGGCATTTTTGTTTTTCTTTGTAAAACTTAAGATAGCTTGGGCTGACATTGAACTTTTGTAAGATTAGGTTTTTATGTCTTGACAAGCTTTTAGATAATTTGTAGGATTTCTTTTTTTCATGGCTTGGACTGCCCTGAGTGCTTGCTTACAAGCTTTATTTGTATTTTTAAAGGACACTTGTAATGCTGTGATCTCAGTGTTTGTGAATAAGGAATCTGTCTTTGGGCTGTCTCTTACATGCTAACAAGGAATAGAGCATAAGGTTCTGTAAAGCCCTGTATGATATGTAAGAAGAACTGAACTAGAGTGCCTTCTTTAAGGATGGTGGCCCATGCCTGTTTTATTAACAAAATTATCTGGTCATTTGTCTCATTGATAAGCCAGTAGTTGTTCTAGGTCTGTGAAAGATCTCATAGCTAACAGCATGTCTTTTGTAATATTTGGCCTGTCAGCCACTAAATTTTTGTCTGAATGTTTTGTAGTGAGCTCTTGTAGTTGTACATTAAAATGGAGATGTTGGCCTGGTAATAGACAGGAATGGGTGAGATGTGTAATGTCTCATGAGGCCCTTGTACAGAGCTCTCAATGGACTCTGAGAGTCACAGTGGAAAAGGCTCTGTGCCCTGTTACTTATCTCACCCCTGGAAACCCTGAGTGGGGTTCTCAGCATGACTCACGATACTTGAGACACTAGAAACCACACTGAGCTGTCACGACAGATAAAGATATCAGTCATTCCTCACTGACCCTTGTTTCCAGCTGCCTTCTAGTTATTGAGATCTATCACAATGATTTTTTTATTGTTCTCACAGTTTTCCTGTTATCTTTAATGTTGATATCACTAACTTTCTCTAGAGCCATGGTTGTGATATTTTACACAAAACCCTAAGGAACAAGGACAGTGATGAATTTTAATGCACTAACATGAGAACTGTCTGTTGTCTCAGTGAAAGCGGTTCTTAGACTGAAGTGTCACCAATTTATATTCCCTGGCGAGAATCTCCCCATGCCTCATTCTTGGCTATGTTTCTTCACATTGGATTTTTGGTTCAACTATGGAGCAAAGTTATGTGCAATTTTTTTTAACCTTTGCTGTTCGAGTAGTGAACAGTTCAAACTTGAAAGAGCTGTTTGACTACTGAGGTATCACTGTACTAGATTAGTTTAAATATCTCATATTTTAAAGTAAGCCTATTTTTGGCATTCCATGGAATTCTTTTCCACTATTGTTTATATCACCTTCGTTTTCCACAAAATGACTGAAACTCTGGAAATTGTATTCTTGAGTTCACCACATAAAATCTGTGTGTTCCCCATCTTTCTTTCCATCTGAATTTCCTGTAATGTTCACTTGGTCCCTGTGATCTCATCTCCGGTGCTGTCCTGTTCTCTGGCTCTTATTTGCTACTCATTATTGACTACTTATTTTGAGAACTGCTTATTTTGCTGTCACTAATAGTGATGTTAGGTAAACCCATCTCCACCGTGGGTCATTTACTTACTTCCTCCATTAGGTTACTTACATTCTCCTGGTGACATCTATGAAGTCCAATATATTAATATTGGACAAGCTCATGCTTATATTCATTCATTTGTATTGACAACTGTATACTAATATATACACGAGTATTACTTGTAATGTGTATTTTTAAAATTTTGTCCAATGAATTTTATATTATGGTAAATAGCATGGTTCTAAAGTCCTGTTCACAGTTTGATTCTCAAAAGCATGTGACAGAATTTTGCTTCCATTCGCAAACTGCACATTACATGACAAATTCAACCAAGGGCATCTTCCCCAAAATCATAAAACTAATTAAGTTTGTGAAATCAGGTATCACTGTATATTATATGAGCTTGGTAGAATTCGAATGCATCATATTTTTCATGTTTCTTGAGTTGAATTCAGTTCATTTGGAAGAGTATTTTAATTCCACTTTTTCTCCATCTTATTCTTTCCTCTGCACTGGCAACTTCCATTCTTCTCTTTGTTCCCGTGAATTTGACTATCTTAGATGTGTCGTATATGTGGACTTGCTCAGCGTTTGTGTTTTCATGCCTCCCCTTTCATATTCATTTAGCATAATATCCCCAGATTTATCTTATTTTATGTATTAGTGTTTCTGTGTTTTTAAAGTCTGAGTAGTATTGCATTGTATGTGGGCTTTACTGTGATTTCTGCTGCTATAACAAAATCACTGAGGCTGAATAATGCATAAAGGAAAGGTTATTTAGCTCAAGTTTTGAGAGCTGAAAGACCAGGATCAGGTGTCCCTATTTGTTCATCCTCTGGGTGGGGCATCTTGGGAGGGTCATGTGCAGAAGAGATCATATGGTGAGATAGGACATCTGCATTAGGGGTCATGAATGCACTTTATAACAGCACACTCTTTTCAGAACTTAGTCACTCTACCAGACATGCGTTAATCTCTGCGGGCAGCACCGCTGGTGAGCTAATTGCTTCCTACTAGGCTCTACATCTTTAGGTCCTTCACCTCCCAACATTACCACACTGAGGACCAAGGTTCTAAAACATAAACCCTTGGGGAACAACCACAACAAATCCACAACCACATTTCCTTAATCTTCTTGGGATGCTTCTTCCCCTTGGCTACTGTGAATAATAATAGTATGAGCATGGGCTTGCAAACAACCTCTTCTAGAATATCCTTTCCATTATGGCAGGTGCATTCCCAGGAGATTTGGGGGTTATATGGCCTGAAACTCATGGTGATTATTCTGCCTCAGTCTCCTAGGTGCTGGATTTACATGTGTGTACCACAGCAGCCAGCTGATACTGACTTTTTGAAATAATTTTTGCCATCATCTAAAATGATCATGTGATTTTTTTTCTTTTATTTTGTTCATGTGGTATATTGCATGAATTGACATTGTCTTTATATTCCAGAAATAAGTCTCATGTGGTCATGGTGTATAATCTGTTTTAATGTGCTTTTGATAGTATTTTGTTGAGGATTTTATACCAGATCCATCAGGGATATGATTGGTCTTTAGTTTCTTTGGTATTGTCTTGGTCTGGCTTTCTCATAAAGGTAATCCTCCCTCATAGAACAAGTGCTCAATATAGTAGAAGGGTCAGAGAAAGTTTGCTTTAGTTCTTTAAATGTATGGTAGTGTTCTCCAGTGAGATAGGTAGATTAATCTCTTCCTTTGTCTTTCAAAACACTTTTTTGTACATATCTCGCTGTTCTTGATCTGAGAAATGCCTGTCTACTATGGATGATGTGGGCATTGTAAAATAAGGTCGGGCCATTACTGGCCTTCTGGCAACAAGTGATGAGGCAGATCATCTGCTTCGGGTTGTCCTCGATCACTGAGCCATGGCAGGGCAGTGCTTGGGAATCCTCAATAGTCGATAGCTATTTTCATCCTTCTTGTTTCTGGTTTGTTTTTCAGTTTCACTGGTATGATTGTTAGATTTGTTTCTTCAAAGCTGTTTCTATCTCCTTAGTCAGAGAATCATCACTTTGGATCCATTGTCTCTAGGTTGCTATACTCTTGAAAAAAGTTAAATTGACTTTCTTTGTGGGAACAGAATTAATGGACTGTCTCCTCTTCTGGGCTATTTCAAGGTTTTTGCTTTCATTTCCTGCTTAGAATATTTCTGCACATATTCTCTATTCTTTTAGAATATGTCAATCAGATTTTGTTAAATATACATAGAACTTACAGGTCACTCAATTTGAGAAATTTCATTAAAGATATTCTAGGAGAGGTGAATCTGCTTTCTTCTGCACTAGCACACTGCTGCCCTAGTAATGCTCTTGTGTCCCTGTTCCCCACCACACACACCTGAACAGTCGTTCCCATAGTTAAGAATGGAACAGTTAACTGTCCCAGTGCAATTACAGTCCCACAGGTGTACCTGTACAGCCTTGGCTTCGTCCTGCCCATTATTCCCTGCCCTATATATTTGTCTTTTTCTATGCTTGTTGTTTCTCACATGGTTCGTTGATCTGGGTGCAGTGTACTGCTACTTCTTAGTATGTATCTATTCTTCTGCACCCTGCAATATGCGGAGGGTTCCCACACCTCACAGTGGGAGGAAAAACACGTACTCATCCTTTAGCTGTCCTCAGGACACTGTCTAAATAAATATGTCCAATGTTGATGACTAAGGTGTAACATTTTCTATGAGGGATGGCTGAGTGGCTCTTCTGTCTCCTGAAATACTACTTTCCATTCTTCTTGTATTTGCTGACTTGTCATATTCTGTACTGCCTCTGTAAATCTTTGAGAACACGTTTGAGCCTCTGGGCCAAGAATCAAATGCTTTTTTTCTCATTTGTACTCTGTGTAAATTAGGACTAGAAACATAAATGTTTTGACCTGCCATTCTTAACTGAAAGTAATGATAACTTACCTTAAAGTTTTTTTAAAATAGTGCTGTGAAATGGTGAACAAAAGTAACTATGGTAAATATTTCAAAGTTCTTTTGTTAAAAGATTGAGCACTCTTCTGTACTTTCTATGATGAGATGATCCTTTTCATTTCATTTACCTCCATCTTCCATTAGAAATGACATAGACTGGGCCAGGGGATATAACTCAGCGGGCACAGCACCTGCCTAGCAAGTATGAGGTTGTGAGTTCAATCCCCTGTACGAAAAAAAGAACTAACATAAACTCATATACTTAAATCACAGACATGTATTTCTTGCCAACTTGGGGTTGATGATTGCAATAGCACGATACTCATTGAGTAAGTTTATGCAATGTGAGTTTTGGTTATACTTTGTTTCATGCTGAGCAATTTTGTACTTGATTTGAATTACATGTAATCAAACTTTTCGTATTCCTTTTGTTTTCCTAAAATCTGAAAAGCCGGACATTTCATAATTGTTCAATTGTTATTTCTTTTGGTTTATTAGTGTCATATGTTTCAGTAACAGAGTTTGTTTGCCATCTATAATTAAATAGGACCCAATAATTTATTATTTTTCCTAGATATTTCTCAGTGTGTCATCAAGGAATTTCCACCAAGAAAGGAAAGTGATACAGGAGAAACGTTGCAGACAGCAATGTTGGAAAGACATAAAGTCCATCACATTGAAGAATTGTGCTTTGATGAAATCCAGAAAAATATACATGACTTTGAGACTCATTGGAGAGAGGATCAAAGACTTGACACAGGCTTATGTGGGACTCACAAGGGAAATCTCACTGATAGGAGAGATGAATATAGTAGAAGGGATACAGGAAAGTTACATGTTAAAAATTGGCATGCAGTGAGCTGTCAATCACATCTTCCTAAAGAACAGCTATTTGAAACAGAAAGGAGTATTAGTCAGTGGAATTATACCAAGCAGTCTGCCAACAGTGATTCCTCAGTTTCGTCCCACCAAAGAAATCCTTCTAATGTTGAAACAAACGTTTTTCATGAATATGAAAATGATTTTCTTGATTCTTTATTTTTCACACAAGAACCAGTGGTGTCCATTAATACAAAACCATACAGATGGAATCAGTGTAGCAAATCTTGTAACCAACGCTCATGCTTTACTGTGCATCAGAATGTCCATGCTGGAGAGAAACAATTTCTATGTGATATATGCAGCAAGGTCTTCAATCAGAGATCACACCTTATAAGGCACTGGAGAATGCATGCTGGAGAGAAGCATTTCAAATGTAATGACTATGGCAAGGTCTTTTCTCAGAATTCACACCTAGCAAATCAGAGAATCCGTTCTGCAGAGAAACCTTTCCAATGCAATAAATGTGGCAAGGCCTTTAGTCACAGTCGCTACCTTGCACAGCATCTGATAATTCATACTGGAGAAAAATCTTATAAATGTAATGAATGTGGCAGGGTCTTTACTCGAAAGTCACACCTAGCAAATCATCAGGGAATCCATTCTGGAGAGAAACCTTTCCAGTGCAATAAATGTGACAAGGTCTTTAGTCACAATCGCTACCTTGTACAACATCTGACTATTCATACTGGAGAAAAATCTTACAAATGTGATGACTGTGGCAGGGTCTTTAGTCACAGATCATACCTGGCAAATCATCAGAGAATCCATACTGGAGAGAAACCGTATGAGTGTACTCAGTGTGGTAAAGTGTTCAGTCACAGGACATCCCTAGCAAGGCATCAAAGAATCCATACTGGCGAGAAACCTTACGAATGTAATCAGTGTGGTAAAGTGTTCAGTTGTAACTCACACCTTGCAGAACATCAGATCATTCACACTGGACAGAAACCGTTCAAATGTAATGAATGTGGCAAGGTGTTCAGTCGTAGCTCCCATCTTGCACGTCATCATCGCATTCATACTGGAGAGAAGCCTTACAAATGTAATGAATGTGGAAAGGTCTTCAATCAGAATTCATACCTTATATGTCATCGAAGAATTCATACTGGAGAGAAACCTTATAAGTGTAATGAATGTAGTAAAGTGTTTAGTCTAAACTCATCTCTGGCACGTCATTGGAGAGTTCATACTAAAGAGAGTGCTTACAAATGTAATGAATGTGGCAAGGTCTTCAATCAAATATCACACCTTGCAAATCATTGCACAGTTCACAGTGGAGAGAAGCCATACAAATGCAATGAATGTGGAAAAGTATTCCATCAGATTTCACACCTTGATCAACATCAGACAGTTCACACTGGAGACAAACCTTTCAAATGTAATGAATGTGGCAAGGTATTTAGTCGAAATTGCTACCTTGCACAACATCGGCGAATTCATACAGGAGAAAAACCTTTCAGATGTAATGAATGTGGTAAGGTTTTCAGTCACAAGTCATACCTGGCAAAGCACCAGAGGATCCACATGGGAGAGAAACCTTTCAAGTGTAACCATTGTGGGGAAGTATTTGATGAAGTTTCACACCTTGCCCAACATCAAACAATTCACAGTGGAGAGAAACCTTTCAAATGTAATGACTGTGGCAAGGTATTCAGCCACAATTGCTACCTTGCACGACATCTAATAATTCATACTGGAGAAAAACCTTTCAAATGCAATGAGTGTGGCAAGGTCTTCAGGCACAAGTCATACCTAGCAAGTCATCAAAGAATCCATACTGGAGAGAAACCTTACAAATGCAATGAATGTGCCAATGTTTTCAGGTATAGGTCATCCCTAGCAAAACATCGAAGTATCCATACTGGAGAGAAACTTTAAAAAGGTAATGAATCTGCTATCTTGTATACCACAACACTTAAGGGGAGAGAAATCTTAAGAAATTCAGTGAGTGTAGCAAGGCTGTTAGTGTGTGTTGAAGCCTAAGCAAGTAATCTATACTGGAAAAAAAATAAGGCGTGTGGTCTTTTGTGACAGTTCTTAACTTGGAATTCATTGGAAATTTCATCCTGGAGATAGCCGAGGAATGCAGCAGAAATCTTGTCTGTTTTTGAGCCTTAGAAAACACTGGACAGTTCCTGCTGGAAAGATAATTCTCGTGTGTAATAAGGCAAACCTTGAGTTATCATTTAAGGCTGCTAACCATAAGCTAATCCACAGTGGAGAAAAACCTTACCGATGTATTGGGTGAAACTGCATTAAGGTGAAAATCTGACCTTGGTTTGCACCAGAAAATTCAGACTGGAGAGAAACCTCACAAATGGAATGAGAGTGGCAAATCTTACAGTCTGCGCTCAATCCTTAGTACCCATCAGAAAATATCCTCAAGAAAAACCTTAGAAAAATGTGATCAGTTTGGAAAAATCTATCTTTAGCACTCTCTTCAGTGCACATCAGATAACCTACACTGCCATGAAACCATAGAAATGTAATGAGTATTGATATCATGTAAGTCTCTTGCCAGACCTGACTCTCCCAGCCCCTCGCTTGCTAGCAGAGGCTGTATTGTCTGCCGGGAACTCAGCTCAGTGCCAGAGGTCATCATCCAGAAGCACAGGAAAGGAGATAAAATGGGACAAGGAATTTTGCAGGTCCTGGGGACATCTGGAGACACCCCAAAATTTACATCAGACACTTTTTAAAGAACTGCTCAGAGGTGCAAGTTTGCCAGAAAATTTTAACCACAGATGTTCATTGGGAACTTTGTAATGTCTCCAGCCTTCCCTCCACCCTATAAAAGGGATGCACTTCTCTTTATTCAGGGCAGGTCTTGTGCCCTCTGCCTGAATCCAGGCACAATGAATTCCCTGCCATGTTGCCTTTGCCCAAGCCTGGTGGTCTCTGCTGCTTACATACGTTGCATTTTGGTGCCAAGACCCGGAAAGGGAGACAAGTTCTCTTGGACCTCTACCCCAGCTAAGGCCATCTGGCAGCATTGTTAGACCAAGCTTCCTACAGCTCTTACCACTTCTGCCGTGCCAGATCTCACTGGGCGTTTCAGATCAGGTAAGCCCCACAATCTCCCTCTTTTTCTTCCTAACCCAGCCTCCAAGATGATCTAAACCCAGGGAGCACCCCAGCTCCTACGTTGCTGACTGCTTCAGATCTGATAAGCACACTGCCCTTCTGGGCTTCACATTCTCTGCATCTTTGTGGGTCCCCCTCCCCGCCATGCATGCACAATCCTTCCTCTCTGCAGTCCACTGCTTTGCAGCTGTCTCATCTCTCTCATTCCTTGGGACAGAAAAACTTTCTTCTTCTGGGCTCTTAAAACCAGCAGACCCTCCCTGGTGAGACTGGCTCCCCTCTGACTGCGGTAACAACTGTTCTTGGTCTCTCACCCATGGTCCCTTATGGCCTTGGCTTTAACTGAAAGCATTCAGTATAGGTGCTGCTGCTGCTCGCCTTGCCACACCAGGTGGGACAATTACTTATCTCTGCTTCTGATGGAAAATTCTCCTTCTCCACACTTCTCTCTGTACTCAAACAGAAAAATGTCTACCTCCCCTGCCTCTGCTAGCTTGCCTTCTGCAGATTGTTAGACTTCTCTTCTCCCGCCTGATCTTAACCCCAAATGGCTCTCTGTGATCAAAACACGATGCTTTTAATTTTTCCATAACATAATTAACAGGAGATAAAGAGTTTTATTCTTAATTGCTGAATTATATTAGATAATCATAATTGTCATCCTTGTTTGCTACTGTTTGTGCCATTTATAAATCACTTTATGATGTTTCTTTAAAGGATGTTTTGCTCTTGTGGATAAGGTCTTATATTTTTGCTTTATGTATATTATCTTTAGACTTGATTATAGTGTATGTACCCAATTAAAAACCACAGTACTCTTTCCACCAGTTAAATGGCACTAGATCGGTACCCATTCTTAAGACTTGGAGGACAGATTTCACTGAGACAGAATGGCCTGATCCTCCTCTGGACTCTAGGGGAAAAGTCAAGCCTGTTCTGCTTCAGTGTCCTTTCTAGTCTGGTCTCATTTCTGATCACTTCCCGCCACTTTATATTTTCCCTTTTTAGAGGCATGTAAGATCCAAAAAAACTTGTGTCATCTGTCTGTATGCCCTCCAAAATAACAGGTCTCCACTGTAAAAGCACCATGACTCCTCTCTCTCTCTCCTAAATTAAAAAAATATATATACATATATACATAGATATGTATGACATGACAAGATGTACTCCAAAATCAAACGACATTGGACATTCTAATAACACAAAAGAATACTTGTGCGATTATAAAAGCTAAATGTTATGTGTACATTCCCAATCCTTCTTATGTCTCTGGCTATTCAAAATATTAAAATGACAAGTTAGGGCCATATCAGATTCTAAAATTCTCTAGACCTTCTCCTCCTTCATAATAGGCCATTTTATTGCACATTTTCTATAGCTCTTACTGTCAAATTTTACTGCAGTTCCAGTTCAGTTGTCTTTTACCTCAGGGATAAAATACTTCCCCTCCTTCTTGGGTTTACCACAACCCAAATTAAACTTGCCTTACCTTACCTACAACCTTTAGCCCAATTCCTATGACTGGCAGCTTCTGTCAAATCCAAATCACCTTCACAAAACATTAATGTTAATTCATCCCTTACTAAACTGCTGCAATCCTGCCCTACCCAAAGATTGTTGCCTCTGTATTTCCATGTCAGCAACAACCTATGTTAGCCATTCCAGTTCCTCCTCAGGTCTGGATTTCCATGCCTTCTCAGACTTTTCTCTGTGTTTTACAGAAATGTATGCAAGCAATTACCGACAGATACATGCTGGTGCTGCCTTTTCTTCGATACAGCCCTGTTCTTCAAGATTTCTCTCCCACTGTGTTGCCCACTCACCCATGTGACATGTAAGAGAAAGCCATGAGAATGGACACACATTTCCTCTTTTCTTTCCTTTTTGTTTCCTTTTTCCCTTCCCTTTTCCTTTCATTTTCTCTCCTTTCCCTATTCTTTTTCCTTTTCTTTCCCTTCCTTTCCTTTCCCTTTCCCTTTTCTCCTTTCCTTTCCTTTTGTCTTTTTCCTTTCTTTTTTCCTGTCATCTCCTTTCTCCTTTTCCTGTCCTGTCCTGCCCCTTTTAACTAAAAGATGGTAATGTAAGTCTCCCACCAGACCTGACTCTCACAGACCCCAGCCTTTCCTTTCTGTTTTCTCCTCCCTTTCTTTTCCTTCCCTTTCCCTTCCTTTTTTCCTTTTATTTTCCTTTTATTCTTTCCTTTCCCCTTTTCCTTTCATTTTTTCTTGTCATTTCCTTTCTCCCTTTCCTGTCCTGTCCTATCCTTTTTCACTGAAAGATGGGAATGTAAGTCTCCAACTGGACCTGACTCTCCCAGGCCCCAGGCTGCTTGCCAGCAGAAGCAGTACTATCTGCAGGGAACTCAGCTCAGCACCCAGCAGAGGTCATCATCCATAAGTACAGAAAAGGAGATAAGCTAGGACAAGGAATTTTGCAGGTCCTGGGGACATCGAAGATACCCCCAAAATTTACATCGGACACTTCAAAAGACTCTGTCTACTAAGATGCAAGATTGCCAGAAAACTTTAACCACAGATGTTCATTGGGAACTTCCTTCCTAATCTCCCCTGCCTTCTCTCTAGAGGGACACATTTCTCTTCGTTCAGGTCAGAAGATCTTATCGTGCCTAAATTCCATGCCATGTTGCCTTTACACAAGCCTGGTGGTTTGTGCTACTTACGTATATTGCAGTTCACACCTTGCATAACACTAGAATTTGTACATGAGTGATAATTTACAAAAGCAATGAAGGTGGCTAAAACTTCATGATGAATTCTAGCAATAATCAACATCCCAATCCCTACTAATGAGCAGCAGTTATTTAAAAATACAATGCATAATATACGATAGGGACTTCCAAGCTTCAGAATTCACTAGGCATCAAATGGTGTATCTTTGAGGAAGTCATCAAAAAGTAATAGGCATATTAAGGTTGTTAACCAAACATCAGATCTACTGAATAGTTGAGCTGGGGAGCAACCTTAAAGGTATAATCAATATTCTGAATCTTTTATTAAATGTTCATTTTGTTGTCATAAAAGGATTTGTTCTGAAGTAAAGCCAGACAAGTACAGTGTGCTTATTAGTAAATTCAGTTTTGCCAGCTGTGGTGGTCCATGCCTGTAATCCCAGCACTTGGGAAGCTAAGGAAGGATAGCCACAAGTTTGAGACCAGCCTGGGCTTCATAGGCCATGCTGAACTGACCCAAACTCAAACACAAAGTTCTTTCTTCAAAGATATGTCCTTGAGATTCTCCGTAAAGAATTCATTCTGCAAAGAACTCTTACAGATACAATGTTGTCATCAGTTATTTAACCAGCTCTCACAGTGTATGCCATATGATAATTAATATAAAAAATAAGTCTATCCAAAGGTAAATGTCTTTCTCGCATACTGCAGAATAATTACAAGTTAACTATGTTAACATTCATGGTATATGTCAAAAATGCAAGGACATCTGTAAATGACCATATACTTTCAGATTATGAAGTAGTCCATTCTCTGAGAATTTTCTTTCTTTCTTTCTTTTTTTTTTTAATTTTAAAGGGAACAAAACAAAACAGTGACAATATTGGATTTCAAAAATAAGACAAAAGGAAATCCCCTGTAGTTGCTATATTGTGGTATTTTTAGCCTCTAAACAGATGCTCAGACTACCAGCTAAGTTGTTTTTATACCTCAGTTATTGTCATCTGAACCTGTGTTCATCCAAATCAGCCAGTTAACTACCGAGAGGGAGGGGGTCTTCCCTAGCCCAAGTGCCAGCTGGCTCACGGGAGAGGCAGGTTGTCTTTTTGGTTCTTCCAGCTCACATGGCTGCCACTGGTTCACAGGAGGGTTAGGTTGTCTTCTTGGTTTTCCTCCTGGCTGATGCCTGCCACTGGCTCACAGGAAGGATGGGTTGGCTTCTTGGTTCTCCTAGCCTGCCATGACTGCCTCTGGCTCACCAGAGGGGCAAGTTGTCTTTTTGGTTCACTTTCTGGCCCACAACTGCCACTGGCTCACAGGAGGGGCAGGTTGACTTGGTTCTCCCAGCTTGCATGGCTGCCGCCGGCTCACAGGAAGACAGGTTGATGTTTTAGATTTCCTGGCCCATGACCACCTCTGGCTCACAGGAGGGCAGGGTTGTCTTCTTGGTTCTCCTGACCCATGATCACCCTTTGAGAATTTTCTTGAGAGGCTCCCTATATTTGAATTTTAACCTGAACTTTCTGAGCTGTGGATATGCTATTCTTACAGGGTTTTCATAGTTGTAAATAGGCGTCAGTAAAATGAAAGGCCTTACTTCATAAAGTGAGGAGCATCCCATGTCCCTTTGGAGCAAGGTCAGTGACTTAAAATTTAGTACTGTTTCCACTAAAGAGTTTTTGGGTTGATGTCATGGTGTATGTCTGTATTCCAGCCACTTGGTAGAAAGAGGCAGGAGAAGCACATTTAGTGCCACTTCGGCAACTGATGAGACCATGTGTGTGTGGCTAACAATTTGAAAGTACACCAGTCATCTGCTGTTCTATTAATTTGTCAGAAAGATGCAAAAGTAACAGCCGTCTCTAAATTGAGAGGGTACTCATGACTCAAACAAGTGCAGCTTGGCATCTGAGTTTATGAGGGTTTACTTACCCAGCAAAGGACAACTTGTGTGCTACAGCACAGGTGAAGTTTCTAATCCCCTTTGTGAAGCTACT